>JASCZI010181391.1:25815-60657 GCA_036250425.1 Stylosanthes scabra
ACTCTTTTTAGTTTGAGGTTTGTTCTAGGTTCTTCAAATTTTAGTAAGGTGTTCCTCTTTCTTCTTTTGTCGGTTGTCACATACTTTATCTGTGGTGAATCTAAAAGTTCCTATTATTAGGATTATCTTAATTTGCCCCATTTTGATATATTGAGAAATGAGAGAGATACATGTATTTTACTACAACATGTCAAATTCCGCGAAATTCTGTCCTGTTTTATTGACAGCCTGTTTTCTTCATCTGGATGGCTGAACAAGGTGAATAGCAAAACTACAAAGTTGTAGAGCATGAAAAGTTCTTGAATTTGGACTAATGATATGCAGAAATCCAATCAGAAACGAAGAAGTTATGATCAATTCTTTCCAGCTGTTTTTCAAGTCAGCAATATGAGCTTGAGATATTTGACTCTGTAGATCCTCCATCTTGATTGGTTCAGTTCATACTTCAAATCAACGAATTAAATTCTGAACTTTTAACATGTTCTAGATACAAATCTTATGATTCAAATGGCGGTGGTTTGAGGTTGAAATGATATTTCTTGCTCAAGTTGTGCTCAAATCATTAGATGCCGCCAAAATTTACAAGTCTGCACATCAGGTCTGTTTTGTGAGCCTAGTTTGACATTGTAAACGTCCAAATTTTCAAGTTCCTATTCAAAAATCATTATAGATGATTCTCTTAGCTTTCCAGGCATGTAAAGTATGTATCATTTGGAAATCTACGTAAAAAATTATGTTCAAAATACGAAAGCAGGTTTGGTATAAACATGCATACAACAAGTTTAGAACCCAAATAAATGTCTTATCAAAATATGATACAAAATTACACAAATTTGACACTAATTTGATAATTTATAATTTATTGGACTCTAACAAATATTCATCAAATATGTATTCATTTATGCACAAATATGTTGTAAAATCCTAAGTATTTGGGATAAAATATATGATCATTTTTAGTCTCATCAATTCCCCCACACTTAGATTTTTGCATGTCCTCATGCAAAACCAAATTTTACATGATAAACATAACAACTCAACTCATTTTATTCAAATATGAAAACACACTAAATTCAAATAATACAAAGAATACAAACATATATGATCAATTATTCATTACATGATAAGTAAAATTTGAAAATATATCTAACAAACTCATGAGATATTTAATGATTGAAATGCATGGATCAAGTATATAAATCCTCACCAGAATTTGTGTTTAGCACTCAATACTCACAAAGTGTTTAAGATTTATACTCATATCATCTCATGTAAATGTACTGTCATAAACTTGCAATAGGTCTCAAAACTTTCAAATCATAAATCTTATATATGCAAAAATCAAGAGGGCTTTATTTTAGGTTGTAATGGAGCTAAGGTGCAGATAGGATAATTTTCTGGTCAATGTGGCTGAACCTTTTTGCCAAAAGAGAGAAAATACACATATTTATGAGAAATATAAATATGTTATTTAAGTGCAATTTTTTTTTGTATTCCAACTTGAAAGGAAAAAAATGTGAGTCACATTTGAAAAGTTAACCATTTGTCTCTATAGATGAAATTTCTATTTTGTAGGGACTACACTTCTAAAAATGACACTTTTTTTTTAACATACTTTGTATTTTTTTTTTTTTTTTAAATACATATCTTCCATATAGCTAATCATATCTCCCCCCACACTTAAATTGAGGGCATGTCCTCATGCACTCCCCCACACTTATGCTCAAGAATCATGATATATATATAAACTCTCTCAAAAGCCAAAAGGTTGGGAATATCATTGTTTTACACATTTGACTATTTGTTGAGCTAAAAGAAAAGAATGGTTAAAAGGCTCAAAAGGGGTAAACAAGGATAAATATATATAAGGTAAGTTATATGGTTATGTGGACTAAAATTAAGAAAGAAGGCCTATATCATATTTAAAGCATATAATAGATTATATAATTTAAAGTAAGACCTGAAATCAAATTCTGAAGTACTAAATACATAGAGAATTTACACACTAAAATAAATATGTGGTTCAGGATTTTACCACTTAATTAGGCTTAAAATCTCACAGGTATAATACTTAATCCATACAATTTCATGAATCATTCTTTATACTACAGAGAGTAAGTTAGATTTTAAAGTTGAAAATATCGTGTAAGTTTGGTCATTTCATGCTTATATATTCAAATATATCATTAGAATTTTATTAAACACACAAAAAGAAAGAAAAATAAAATGAAATAAAACTGAAATGCAAAAGAAAATAAGGGAAGAAGAAACTTCCTCGCAAAGAGCTGTCTCCCATTAAGCACTTTTATTTATTGTTCCTAAGTTGGACTTCTTCAAGCTCGAAAACTCACACCTGTAAAATTTACTAGAAAGAAGATCATGCAATCATAAAAGCAAAATATTAATTTTTATATTTTTATATTATATATATTTGATTTTTTTATTTATTTTGCATATTTAAGGGCCAACTAATTGGCCGACACACACACAAAAGAGAGAGAGAGAGCGGAGGAGAAGAGAAGAAGAAGCGGTGGTGGTGGGAGAACAAGAGGGAAGAAGAGGAAAGAAGAAGAAAGGTACCGACGGCAAAGGAAGCGGCGAACCAAGAGCAGCAATCGGCGGCAAGAAATTGTCAAATCAGAGAGGATGCATCGCCGGTTTTGGAAACGGAAGCAAGAACCGGAGGCTGAAGATCCACCGGAGGATGGTTCGTCGGAGATAACGTCGTCGGAAAATAGTTCCGTTCACCCTGTGGATTGTCGCGGTTCAGCTAGCAACAAATCTCGTTCGATGAACAGTGAAATCTAGCCGGTGAACAGTGAAATCCGACCTGTGAATAGTAAAATCCGATCAGTGAACAGCAAAATTCGACCGGCTATTCCTGGTGGTTGGGGAACGGATGAATACTATGACGAGCAAATACGTGAAATTAACTTTCACATATTTTTGACATTTATAATATACATCCTTTTGTATATTATTGTAATTATTAATACCTAAATGAATATTTAAGAGAATAAAATGCTTATGAAGCGATTGAAATGTTTAGGATTTGAGCATTTTATTCAATTAAATAAATCATGTATCGTACTTTTATTATGAAATAAAAAATATATTATATTAAATTTTTTTATTTTTTATAAAACTACTACTAATAAACTTAAAAAATGATGATAAAAAAAATAACAAAATGAAAAGGAAGGAAAGATATTACCATGGTGGGTTGTCTCCCACCGAGCACTTTTGTTTGACGTCCTTAAGTTATACGATTTCGGTCCTTTGTTATGGCGGCTTATGCTTGAATTCATCTAAGAACCTCCAAAAATGCTTATGGAAGTAAGACTTTCCACGATCCCAGACTTTATACATCATGTGACAAATTCTCTGGAATTAGTTTCTGAATATCCACAGCAACAGTTTTGGATTCCAGATTATAGACCTTAATGCATGACCTTTATTCTTATGCGTCTCATGAATTCCATCTTTTTGTGAACATAGGAATGCTCTTAATGTACTTTTCTTTACCATTGTGCCTTCTACATGTGATTTACGTTGCATGTCACAAATGACTTGGAGTTGGTAGTCTGTTTGAATCAAAGCATATTGATGTGGGCTCAGAAAATATCCATGAAAAAGATGTACCAACTCAAGTTGTGATTGAGACGGTAACTGAATGATAAATGTTGGTGATGGGACAGACTGAACATAGTCAATAACAATCTCCTCCTTTTCATACTTTTTCATACTTTTTGTCTATTGGAGGTAGTGCACAATCCCTCACAACAGAGTCAACAGATACCATAGAAGAGTCAAAATTCTCGTTTAAATCAACAGAGAATTTTAATGGCTCTATGTTTTTTAATTCTTCAAACTCCACCACGACATTATCTTTAACATCACAATCATTTTTCTCCAATTGTCCAATATCACTAACATTTTTAACTTCATCATGGATGTCTATGTTTCCATTAAAAATGTTAGTTACTTGGACATCATCACCTTTTAAGCATGCTTCAATCTCGGCACATACACTACACAAAGTAACTACATCACAATCAGCACAATTAAATGTATCATTCAATGGCAGAAAATCTCCCAAAGCATCTAATAAATCATTATCAAGAAGCTCATCTATCATGGTATTTTGACAGCACACTTCCTTGACAGGTTCACGAACAGGTATTTCCTCATCAATTAGAGGTGTTAATGGCTTTTGAGAATTTTTTTCCTCAATGGCTTTTTCACACTTTAATGTTGCTATTTTGATCTCCTCTATATCTTTTTGAAATTCTGAATAAATTGTTTCTTGATCCATGATCATTTTTATAATATCATGTATCGAAACTTCAGAAGTTGGAAGATCAATTGGATATTGATATAGTGAATGTGAATCATGTTTAGGAACTGGGTATGGTGTATGTGGCTCATTTGTGGGATATTGGTATGGTAATTGGGTTGGTTCAGGTGGTGAAAATGGTTGATTTGAGTAGTATGATTGAGATTGTGGTTGGTTAAGTGGTTCAAAAGGTTGGTCAAGTGATTCGTAATGGTAAGATGGTTTATGATTTTGAAATGGTAGTCGTTTTTGGTTTGGAAGTTGGTATGGTGGGTCAAAAGGTTGGTAGTGTGGTTGATGTTGGTAAGAAAAGTTGTAGGGTTCATGGGGTGGTTGATATTGGTTTTGGAAAAGTGGTTGTGATTCATATCCATAGCTAGCATTATCATGCCAATTTTGGTTATATGTCTCAAATGGTAACTCTTGTTCTTGGTAAAAATGTGAGACATAATCGTCTAAGTGATGCTGCTCATATGAGTAAGGTGCATCCATTTGATATTTCATATCTTCATTCCCTTGGTAGGCATCTTCCATAAAAGACCTATTTCATGCATTCCAAAAAGATTTATCGCTAAAGTACAAGTTATTATATATGAAATTCATATAGAAGAATAAGAACAAAGTATAAGAAACAAAATTAAAAAATCTTTTTTTTTTGAAAAGAAATGAAAAATCGAACACTTATTCACATGTATTTACATATGTCACAAAATCAACTGTTATTTGCCTTCCCCGGCAACGGCGCCAAAATTTGATGGGGAAGAAAACGGTGATGTCGCCTTCACCGTCCCACCAAATTAGTTTTGAAAAAAAGTTTATGAAAAATACTGGGCACACCACTAGAGCTATGCTTATAGAGTGTTACCAGTATTTTTCATAAACTTTTTTCAAAACTAATTTGGTGGGACGGTGAAGGCGACATCACCGTTTTCTTCCCCATCAGGGAGTCACTATTGTCTCAATATGAAACTCACCATGAAATAGCTAGTGTTTTTAACTCACTTTTGCAAAATTTGGAGATGTATTTTCAGATGAGATGCCACCAGATTTACCACAATTAAGAGGCATTGAACATCAAATTGATCCTATTCCTGAAGTTAGCATTCCGAATCGGCCGTCTTATAGAAGCAACCCTGAAGAAACAAAGGAGTTGCAAAGGCAAGTTGAGAAACTCTTAGTTAAAGATTTTGTGAGAAAAAGCATGAGCCCTTGTGTTGTCCCAGTGCTTTTAGTCCCCCAAAAGGATGGCTCATGGAGGATGTGTATTAACTGCAGAGCTGTAAATAAGATTACGATAAAGTATCGTCATCCTATTCCTAGACTTGATGATATGCTTGATGAGTTGTATGGATCTACTGTTTTTACTAAGATAGATTTAAGGAGTGGATTTCATCAAATAAGAATAAAATCTGGTGATAAGTGGAAAATATTTTTCAAAACTAAATATGGTTTGTATGAGTGGTTAGTTATGCCGTTGAGATTGACTAATGCACCTAGTACTTTTATGCGCTTTTGGGAAAGTTTGTAGTCTTTTACTTTGATTATATACTGATTTATAGTAAAGGTATAGATGATCATGTCCCTCATGTTAGGGCTGTTTTAGAGGTTCTTAGGAAAATGAAGTTGTATGCTAATTTGAAGATGTGCTTATTTTGTTTGGATAGAGTAGCGTTCTTAGGTTATATGGTAAGTGCTGAGGGAATTGAGATAGATGAAGATAAAGTAAAGGCGATTAAAGAATGGCTCACACCTAAGAGTATTTTTTTTTTACGTTAGAAGCTTTCATGGTCTTACAGGATTTTATAGGAGGTTTGTTAAAATTTTTCTACCCTTGATGCACCTTTAACTGAAATCATAAAGAAAGATGTGGGTTTCAGATGGGAAAAAGAACAAGAAATTGCTTTTAACACCTTGAAAGATTTGCTGTGTTCCGCACCCATTCTTATTTTGCCTGATTTTTCAAAGACTTTTAAAATAGAATGTGATGCTTCCAAGATTGGTATAGGTGCTGTTTTAATGCAGGAAAAAAAGCAGTAGCTTATTTCAGTGAGAAGTTAAATGGAGCTCGTCTCAACTACTCAACTTATGACAAGGAGCTATATGTCTTGGTGAGAGCATTGGAAGTATGGCAACATTACCTGCTACCTAAGGAGTTCGTAGTCCATACCGATCGAATCCTTAAAGCACTTACAAGGCCAAGGAAAGTTGAACAAGAGACATGCAAAATGGGTAGAGTTCTTGGAATCATTCCCAGATTTGATTGCTTATAAGCAAGGTAATGAAAATGTGGTTGCTGATGCATTGTCTAGAATATATGCCTTAATCACCATCCTTACTTCTAAATTGTTAGGTTTTGCGCATATGAAAGATTTATATGCAACTGATTCTGATTTTGCTTCTATATATTTTGCATGTGAAAACGGTGCAAATAATAAGTTCTATAAACATGATGATTTTCTTTTTAGAGGAAATAGAATTTGTGTTCCTGCTTGCTCAACTAGAGAATTGCTTGTTAATAAATCGCATATTGGTAGTTTAATGGGTCATTTTGGGGAACAAAAGACTTTGGATGTGTTATCTGAACATTTCTATTGGCCCCACATGCGTAGAGATGTAGAAAAAGTTTGCTCTAGATGTGTTGCATGCAAACAATCTAAGTCTAAATCTTTACCACATGGATTGTATACTCATTAGCCTGTTCCTACTCATCATTGGATTGATTTATATGGATTTTGTACTTGGATTACCTAGGACTAGGAAAGGTAGAGATAGCATTTTGTGGATAGATTTAGCAAAATGGCGCATTTCATTGCATGTCATAAAACTGATAATGCCACACATATTGCTGATTTGTTCTTTAAAGAAGTTGTTCGTTTGCATGGTGTTCCTAGGCCTATTGCGTTTGACAGTGATACTAAGTTTCTTAGTCATTTTTGGAAGGTTCTATGGGCTAAGTTGGGCACTAAGCTGTTATATTCTACTACTTGTCACCTACAGACTGAGGTGGTTAATAGGACATTAGGAACAATGTTGCTTGCTAGTAGGGAAGAATATAAGGACTTGGGAGGATTGCTTGCCTTTTATTGAGTTTGCTTATAATCATTCGATGCACTTCTCTATTTGTTATTCCCCTTTTGAAATTGTATATGGTTTCAACCCTTTGACTGTTTTGGATTTGATGTCTTTACCTATGAGTGACCTTATTAGCTTAGATGGAGAAAGTAAAGCTGAAATGGTCAAAGCAATACATGAGAAGGCTCGTGACATGATTGAAAGGAAGAACAAGACATACAGCTGCAACAGTAAATAAGGATCGAAAACAAATAATCTTTGAATTGGGAGATTGGTTTTGGGTTCATTTGAGGATGGAGAGGTTTCCAACAAAAAGAAAGTCCAAACTTGATGCTAGAGGAGATGACCCGTTCCAAGTGCTGGAAAGAATCAATGATAATGTTTACAAGATTGACCTGTCAGGTGAGTATAATGTTTCAGCTGCTTTTAATGTATTTGATCTTTCTCTTTTTGATATGGATCCAGATTTGAGGACGAATATTTTTTAGGAAGGAGTGAATGATACATGTGCAAGAGGACAAAATGGAGATTTCACACTTTCAGAAGGTACCATCACTAGAGCACATGCAAATAAGCTTAAGGAGAGCTTTAGGAACTTGGATGTACTCATACATAAAGAGATATATCAATTATTAGCCAAAGAAGAGAAGATCAAGCTCGTTGGGTTAAATGTGGCAAAGCCCAAAAGTTGTTTGCAAGTCCATTGGACCTGAGTAGTAGAATCCAATTATTTTAGGATAATTCTTTTTTAAATTATTTAGTAGTATTAGGAATTTAAAATTTAAATCAAATCCGATCTAATCCTTTAAGATCAAATATAATTTAAATTTATTATCTTATCTTATCTTAGTTGCTAAGTTATGGTTTAATTAAGAATCATATCTTTAGTTTAAATTTAAATTTAAATCTAGGTTATTAAGAGGCTATTTAAACACCTTTTGTAAGTCATTTTTTTCATGAAGTTTCAATAAATTTTATGTTTTATGAAGGACGATTTTGAGTATACAAGTGAGGTAAGTAATTTGCTTTACTTGTTGCATTAAGAAATTGAATGATCCAACCTAAAGTAACTCCTAGTATTAGTTCTTTCAGTGTCATCCAGTTGATCTAGGTTGCCAAAGACAAGTTCTTTGAAGGTCTAGCAGAGAAACAATGCCAGTGACCTAAGTTGCTAAGAACAGAATTCTTAGAGGTCTAGTAGGTAAACTTCTATCATTTTCTAATTTTCTTAATGTGTTCTTTATCACCATAGAGAGCCAACAAAGACTCCTAATAATTTTCCTTTTTTTTTTTTTGACAAATTTGTTGAACATGGTGTTTTTGGGTTTCGGGCAAAGCCCATCTATTAAAATATAATAATGAGATAATAGTTAACAGATGATTGACAAGTGGCAACACCATTAAGCAGCAATTGATGTTTTCTAAATGACAAGTGGCAGCGTCTGATAGAAGAAGCAAATGTGACAAAATACAATAATAGCATCATCATGTTAATAAATGTCAATTACTCTTGGAGAGAATTTAAAATTTAAAATTTTGGCTCCAAAGTTAATTTTTCAAAATTCAATATAAAATACTTCCCTCCAATATTTTATATCCAAAATTTAAAATTATTTTATTATTAACTATACACTTACCAATGATAAAATTTCATCTCAAATTATTATATTTCATTTTGTGAATATACTTTAGTATTACAATTTTTAGGATTTTAAATATAAAATTTGAAACATTACCTTTATATTATTATGAGTGAATTTTATTAAAGGAAAATTTCAAATATTGGCGAAAGAAGAATAAAAGAAAGAATTTAAAATGAATAAAAATTTAGAAAAAAACATAAAATTAAAAATGTTTGAATTTCAAATTCATAATTTGAATAATTAGATTTTTCAACATAAGAATAAAATTTGAAATATTACATTCATAAAATAAAAATTAAAAAAAATTGAATAGAAATTGTATTATTGATAAGTGTATAGTAAATGGTGCCAAGTATTGGACTGCTAAATGGAGATGATTAGTAAATGGTGCCAATAATTAATGGTCTTTAATTATTACTTTTGAATTTAATTTTAAATACAAAATATTGGAAAAAATATTTTATTTTAAATTTTGGAAAATTCCCTTTTTTTACTAGGAAAATTCACTCTACAAATTTTTATTTTGAATATTTGATTAAATAGATAAGAAAAAATTTCCATTATGCGAACGGTATAAAATACCAAATTTTTAAAAAGAAATTCAAAATATAAAAGCTTCTTTACGTTGAGCTCCCTTGAAAATTCAAAATATAAAGGAAAGTTATACATAATATTTTTAGAATTTAATTTTAATGCATTTATAGTGTAAAACATTTTACACAGTCTTGCAATCATATTCGTTTTTTTTAGATTACTAATTATAGGGTTAATAAAAAATAAGTTATTTTTTACATGGAAAATTATAATTGAATGTATGTGTAAAATTTTTTTATACTAACGTGCATTAAAATTAAATTTCATTTTTAAAACCATTTCAAATATCACTTAATAGGCTTAGACAAGGGTATAACTAAATATTAAGGTACATAAAAAATTCAAAACTATATTTATATATTCTACATAATATTACAGAGAAATTAACCAATTAATTACCCGCGTGTTCAAACAGAATATTAATTTAGATCAGAAAAGGAAAACATTTTATTTTTTGATTCATTATATATGTAACAATAAATTTTTTTAATTACTTCAATTATCAAGCAAATTCCTGCGCATCGCGCGGGTGAACACTCTAGTTTATTGAACACGTTAAACAAGCAGACCTTTTTTTTTTTTGGTTTGGCAAACACACATACTTAAAAAGGTTGGGGGTTAGCTGCTGCAGGCAGTGGCCCAGTGGTGGAAGCATTGCTTCCCAATGCAGCAGCATACAAAGAGGCAAAGGTTCGAACCTTTGCAAGCGCTGAACGAAAGGAAAAAATGGGTGTGCGCGTGTGTGTGAGAGTTAGTGGTTAGCATAGCCAACATATGTAAAAAAAAAAAAAAAGGGTTGGGGGTTAGAGTTTAGGATTCTTGAACCACACTCTATTAGTGAAAGTGCTATCTATCTTTGATGTTGCAAAATCCCTAATCTCTCACTCAAAAAAAAAAAAAAAAAGGGTTGGGGACTTGGGGTTGGCTTTTTTTTGGAGTAGGGGGTTGGTTAATAATGATAAAAAAAAACCTCCTTGCCAAAAAATCATATCCTATGAATGTAATGAATGCATCCAAGATGATATCCATTTTAATTACAAGTACAAAAAATCATGGGTTTGCCAAATCTAATGTCCTAAGGTACCTTCTAATCTCCAGAAAAGAATAAACAATGTGTAGAAGTAAAAAAGTGGTAGGGTTCTTTCTCTATATACTTCTCAAAATGGGAAAGTACCAGTCATCCATATATGGTTTAGGGTCTTCTGAAGACCATACTTCTGCACTGCTTGTTGACCTGCCCTAAACCCATCTCCGTAAACCGGTGATATGTCGGATTCAATTTGGTGCTTGAAGAACTCGCCGAGCTTCATCTCAAAAGGGGGTCGTTTCGCTTTTCTAAATGTCGAAGATGAGGATGAGGATGACGCAGAAGCGAGCTCAGATTGCAACCACATGTACGCCATAACCTGACATATACCTTCTTCGACGTCTTGACTTAGGGTTCGGTAGCCTTCAGAAATAGAGAA
Source organism: Stylosanthes scabra (assembly GCA_036250425.1). Taxonomy (NCBI): domain Eukaryota; kingdom Viridiplantae; phylum Streptophyta; class Magnoliopsida; order Fabales; family Fabaceae; genus Stylosanthes; species Stylosanthes scabra. The sequence continues at coordinate 36,927 of JASCZI010181391.1, forward strand.
GATAGCTTAAAACTAAGTACATCAAATTAATGATGGATATCGAAAGTTAAGATGAATTAAAAAAAAAAAAATAGCATGATACTTGAAATTTATCCTTAAACCCTGAACCTTAAAATGGATAACAAAGTTTGCATTATACTCTCCATATTCAAAGAATTTCTAGGCGAAATAGTACCTTTAAGCCGCAGCCATGCATGCATCATTTCGTGAGCTAGGATCGAGCCAGTAAGCAATCTGCGAAGGAAAAAAGAAAGAATTGTATTCATAAATAACATCATGATTCATCCAACAAGATGAGGAAACCGAATACGCAAACATATATAAGCGAATACGGCTTGCATAGAGGACTTGTTATATAAATCTAAGTTTAAGGAGTCTTTTGTAAAAGCATTAAATTATTACCTTGGAAGTCCGAATAAAATGAGAATTGCTGTCACATCGCATCGTCTCGTCAATTTGTATGATTGTGTTCTCATGTCTATTGCTCTGTTTCCTGCCCCAAGTCTCGGTCGTCTCGAGACCTGATTGAAGTTTAAACGCAGCGCATCATTTAATAGCGAGAGAGAAGAAAACGTCATGAAAGCAGAACATAAAAGGAAATCTTACGGTGCTGATAGTCTGCTCTTCTGAAAGGCATAGTCCTCTAGTCTCCGGCATGTGATAGTGGCCCTAACCAAGATAAAGAACAAGGAAGAACACTTGCTTTAGTCATGAAATAATTATGAATAGGATCTTCATTAGTCAGAGAAACTTTATGATCAAATTTATCAGATATTATAATATGATGATTACTATAAATAGGTTAAAATGCATTCCCAGTTTCCACTTACATGCTTCTCCCCCTCTCTTGCTTCATTCAGGGCTTGTCTTTCAACCAAGAGCAGTGGAATTTGCTGCTCCAGTTTCATGTTCAAGCTTTCGTAGAATCTTTGTATATCGGTATACAGGGGTTGGCATTCGCTTGTATCCATGATAGCAGAGTCTAAGCACTCTAAGCAAAGCTTCCGGCCATCATTAAGACCGATATATCCAGTCTCCCGTGGCTGCATAGGATGATAAAAAATTTTAATCACACTTTTCACAATAAAAGTTCATTCACGATAAAATTTCCGTTAAACTATATTTACAGTGGCGACTAAAGGCATATTTGAACCTAAATACTAACCTCCATTCGCTCACAGCTGCAACATCTCGGAGTGTTATCGTGTTCATGTGAAGGGCAATATTTCTGTACCCAGAATGGATGTGCCCTATATTCAATAAGACCAGCAGGGTTTGTTGGAATCTGTCAAAAGATATATATTACCGAAATTAACAGCTACCGCAATGAGGTATAAGACTTGAATTGTGATGAAAATCGAGTAACATACACTTAATTAATGCTAACATTTGAGAAGTTATAAACACCACGATTCACAAATGACTTCGGCTTTAATCCTTTACCAGTGGCATGATATTTGAGTTCCACTCTCCTCATCCATTTTCACATATTACATGGTAAATGGAAAAGAAACTACATATTTTTCGATCTTTTAGGTATCAATTAAAATAAGCAAGAACATAAAATTTGGACTCACGAAGTGCTTGCAGACATCACATTTTGGATGGTAGCTTTCCTTATAGCATGATTTATGGTAAGGGTAATTTCCCGACGTAGAGAACTACAAAAGCAAGAATTCGTACACGTTAAAACAACAAATCAATAGCCATGCAAGAAAAAAACATTAACTAAAACAGCATTTCAGCAGGTAAATGGGAATTCGGGCACCTCATAATCAGAGATCGGTAGGTTGCAAGCATGGCAGCGGAAGCATTCGGGATGCCAGAAGGCATTCAAGCAATTTAGGTATCGTCCATAACCAATCTCGGCATGGCAACCAGCACAAATCCTATTATACAGAAAACTAAAAGAACTTCAAATATTTCTGCATCACAATTCCTATTACATATGATATTTTGATTTAATAGCAAATTGAGAAAAGAGAATAATTTCTTCATCAACTGAAAACAAACACACAAGTTTTTGTTCATGAGATGCAGAGTTTTCAAACCAACAAATTATCATACAATTTTCAGGTGAATTTAAGTCCTGATCTTAGCAAATTCAATTGGCGAACAAATAAATTCATATGATAATTGATAATCTTAGCATGCTCATTCAAGTAGTCAAACAAAAAGTGTTAAAACTGTGATACGAAATTGGCAAATTCATACCTTGATCCCATTGGGAAATACACTGGTACTGGAATTGGAACAGCCGGATGGGGTTGATACATGTTTTCATTTCCATATTTGGGAGGAGACTCTAGATTTAGGCTTTCTTCTATGGCTCTAGCAAGTTGTTCATCTTCTTCTAATTGTGATCTGTAGTCTAAAAAATAGGCAGAAAAACTCACTAATGTAAATTCCATTGTAGATTTTTTTATGAGAAAACACAATTTACAATGTTACTTTAACATAAATCATGTATAAAGGACAAAGTGCTGGATCCAAAAATATGCAAAAGTAACAGTTCATGTTCAACACAACCAGAAATTCTTCAATTTAAATGAACTAAGATTAAATACGTTCGATTCGATTCTATAACTGCATATCTTGTGCAAAGGAAAGCATAGCAACTAAATTTACCATTGTAATTGACAAAGACTGCATTCAATAGAAAACAGTTAGGTTTTTCATTTACCAAATGATTTATCACAGATTCCATATCAAACAATGGGGAAATCGAAATACAGGAAGAGAACATCCGCAATACACATTACAGAAATTCAGAGAATTCCAATTTGCATTATTCTATCTCTGAACGTAACAACTAGAAATACGCAATGGTGCAAGTAAATGCTTCTGTATATATATAACATTTTGGAGTTATATCACTCACCATTTACATGGTGTCCTTTATGATTTTGCTCTGCCAGAGATAATGCAATGGCACGATCAATATCTTCGTTGTCATTATCGGGCCAAACATCCTGCATTCAAATTCCCATCAACATATGTTTAAAAATTCGGACAAACGGGGAAACAGAAACAGACAAACAGTAGCATATTTCAACACTTTCCAAAAACTTTCAAATGCATTCAAAAGGCAATTGTTAAGGAGTTCTCACGTTTGTCACACCAGAGGTCGACGGCAAGTAAGAATCCGCATCCCCGTTATAATATGAATGGTAATGACCTTCCGAAATCTTTTGGTCGGAGCCTTTAAAAAATTTGCTAAGCCAACCCATAAGTCAAGTTGCTATATGTTCATAATAGGTACAAATTCCTCCCTGAAAATCAAACAGAACAAAAATTAAAAATAAAAAAAAAGATCAATCGATGCTTCAATTAACTCCAAATTGGAGTTTGGAAACACCACCACCATTGGAGACATGGGTTAACTCAAATTTAAAGAATCTATTTCCATTTTCATAATATGTGCATTTCAATTTGCATACTCCATAACTATAGTTGAAAAGGCACAAACTGAGAGACTCGATTTCGATTCATTTCGACATGTTCAGCGAAAACAAATTGACTTTTTAGTCTCAAACAATGACTTGCGCAGAAATTGCAATGCAACAAAATCATAGTTTGCAAAAACTATTATAAACAAACCAAACTCACTTTTAACAAGTGAAGTTGCAGCTAAAGAGAAAAAAAAAAAAGATACATCTAGAAAAAAAAAAAAAGTTCAAAGGAATTACTCCCAAACATAAAAATAATCCAAAACAAGAAAAAAGGAATCAAGCTGCATCTTTGAGAATTGAAACTGAAGCTACAACTCGAAGTAAATAACTCAGAAGGAAAAATCCCAATCATGGGGCAATAATTCAATAATAAAAAGAAAAATAAGAAATAAACTCACCTGTTTATTCAGAAAAAGCAGAGAGAACAAGATCAAAATAAGATTCTAGAGGAAGAAAATTTGCTTCTCTCTCTCTCCAGAAATTGCAAACTCTATGATGATGATGATGATCTAACAAACTTGAACTCAAGTTTTTGTGTGTGTGAAGGGAAAGCAAATAGAAGGAACAAGGAAGCAAGGATATGAAAGCAAATAATATATTTTTTAATTTTTCTTTAATTTCAGACACAAAAAACAGGAACACGGATACTCCACGAGATCATTGACAAACGAATTTTCAAGAACAACCCAATCAATTTTTTAAGTTAAAAAAACAATCTTTTTACAATTGGGAACAAGGGAAAGTATAAAAGGTCAAAATTTGATGAGATTGGTGATAACACCAAAGGAAGAAGGAAGAAGGGTTTGACAAAAAGAGGGTTTTGGGAAATTGATTTATTTTATTAATAATTAATTAATAAATAATTAATAATTTGTTGTGTTGTATGGGAAACAGTGGTTGTGACAAATTCAACTATTTGGGACAAAAGACTATGAAGAAAATTGAACAAGAAACAAGGTTTTGATTGTTTATGTGTGTTTTTTTGTGTGGGGTCCTCTTTGTTCTTTGTTCTATGTTCTTTCTTTCTCTCTCTTCAAAGGAAATTAGATTGAAGAGAAAGAGAAGAATGAGAAGAGAAGAGAAGACCAAAAAAGAAAGAAAATCCCAAAACCCAAACGCGGTAATCCCAGAAAGTTTCTTTTAAGAAAGGAAGAAGAAAGAAACAACAAAAGAGGTTTTATTGATTTTTTTTTTCTTACAAAAATGTTTTTTTTTTTTTGTGTCTATTACAAAAATTGTATTTAGACATTAAAATAATAAAATCGGTGTCACCCTTCCCGGTCCCTGAACTTTTTCATTTTGGACAAGGCACCCCTTAATGAATCGAAACTCCCAGATCGATCCCTAAGCAATTAAAAAATGTGACAAATCAACTCCTGACACATCACATTATAATCAATTTTCAGGTAGTTTTAGGGGGTCGATTTGTCCCATTTAAGGGCCGATTTGTCCTATTTTTTAATTGCTTAGGGGCCGCTCTGGGAGTTTCGATTCATTAAGGGGTGCCTTGTCCAAAATAAAAAAGTTCAGGGACCGGGAGGGGTATTTACTCTATATTTATACAATCATGCTAGGTGCACAAGTGGTTTTAAAAACCAAGTGATTTTAAGAAACAAGCTCATTTGAAAACCCACTCTCACCACCAAGGCGCGTGTTCACGCGCCTATACAAAACACTCACTTCTGAGTTCATGTTCAATGCCGTCGTCTTCTTCATCATCCTCCTTCGTCGTTGTCTTCTTCCTCCTCATCCTCCTCCTCCGTCGTCGTCGTCTTCTTCTTCTTCTTCTTCTTCTTCTTCTTCTTCTTTGCTTTTAATTGCATGATTCAATATTTGATTGAGTTGTTTGATATTTGTGTGCATTCTGGATAGTTATCTGTGTGCATTCTAAGTTAGCTTCATCGTTTTTAGGTTTTTTTTGCTTTTAATTGCATGAATCAAGATTTGATTGCGTTGCTTGTTACTTGTGTGCATTCTGGATTGTTTTTTGTGTGCACTATAGATTGTTGCTTGTGTGCATTCTGGATTGTTTCTTGTGTGCACTATAGATTGTTTCTTGTGTGCATTCTGGATTAAATACAATTTTATTGAGTTTGAGCTTCATTATTTCACACTTAAATGCTTTGGTTTTATTTGTGTGCATTCTGTATTGTTTCTTGTATGCATTCTGGATGGTTATCTGTGTGCATTCTGGATGCTTGTTATCTGTGTGCATTCTGGATGATTATCTATGTGCATTCTGGATTAGCTTCATTGTTGTTAGTTTTTTTCTCTTTTAATTGCATAATTCAGTATTTGATTGAGTTGCTTGATATTTGTGTGCATTCTGGATGGTTATCTGTGTGCATTCTGAGTTAGCTTCATCGTTTTTATGTTTTTTTTTTCCTTTAAATGCATGAATCAAGATTTGGATTGCGTTGCTTGTTATTTGTGTGCATTCTAGATGATTATCTATGTGCATTCTGTATGGTTATATGTGTGCATGGATGATTATTTATGACAACGAAGCGGTCAACCATTCTTGTTAAACAAATATATCCCTTATATTAAGGGATCAGGCGCGTGTAGAAACTAGAATGGCTGACCGTTTGGTTGTCCAAACCACTTGGTCATCAAGAATAATTGATATTTATATATAAGTAACCGTATAATTTAAATTTTTTTTAACATATTTTATATATTAATGCTATTTTATATTGGTATAATTCTAGTGGTTGATTTTAATATATGAATAACTTTTTTTAAAATGATTTGTTTTGGTCAATAAGATCTTAACTGTTAACTAATTATCCTTTGAAATTTATGTAAAATACTTAATATAAAATTAAAATAGAATTTAATTTTAATATATTGTACATTTGTATTATGAATAATTTTATACAATCATTCCATTAAATCAATATTTTAGACAAATTTTTTTAACTAATAAATTTTAAAATTAAATATTTTATTATGTGAAAATATATCATTAGTTATTTATGTAAAATTGCATATAAAAGTTAAATATATTAAAATAAATCAATCATTAAAAGTATTTTTAGAAAAAATTAAGAATTGGAATTGACAAGATTGCAATGTGTTAGCTTAGCTCATACATTATGCAAATTTATTATTATTATGTTCATAATATCTTACAAGTCAAGTCATCCATGAAATACTAAATTTATCAATAGAGATACGTGTGCTAATATTTCTATAATTAGTTTTTCAAGATCTGCATTAAAATATTAATCACTAAATGAATTATTTGTACATATAATCATTCATATTAGCTCACATATTTTTCCGACAAAATAATAAGTTAGAGTGTTACGTGTATAAATGAATTTAGTAATCCAATTGAGCATTTCTTAATTAGTAGTACAATTTACTATTTAGGAAGCAAGTCAGGTACAAATTATTAATTCTAATATATAAATGTTCATAATTCTTCAATCAACTGTAATAAATTTTAAAATATTATATTCCAAGATATATTTGACATATTTCCAATAATATAATAAGAAAAAAATCAATTATACATGATTGGAATAAAATTATTATTCTCTTCCTTCTTTTGAAATTTCTTTCTATAGTATTATCTTTATCTCCTTCCTATTCTTCTCTAATTTCCTTTTTGATTGATTAATTATATTCTCTCTTTTCAGTTATATTCCTTCTAACAATGATGTTTTCATTAATTAACATTATTTCTTTTCATGTTAGTTTGTTGGACTCAATTAATTAAAGAATAAACAGGTTCTGTTTCAAAGTATTGTGAAAATTTCATGGCCTATATATATGCAGAGTATTCAAGTATTTGATCCTGAATTGTTAGTTTTTAGTTTCATCAATGGTTTACAACTTCAGATATATAGAGCAGTTCTCAAAAAAAAAACAAAAATCATGATATAAGTTTGGTTTAGTGCAAGGTTGTGTGAAATGAAATTGAAGAAAGAAGAACAAAAATTCAGAAATTCACACATAATTCCAACGTAATTCAGAATTAGAAATTTCGCACATGACCAACAATTCAACAAATTAAGCAACAAAACTTAATCTAGCAAAATCAAACAGCACCATAAATGCGAAATATATGAAAAAATCAAACTTATAATAAAGGAATGATCAATCTTATTTAAAATAGTATAATGAAAATTTTATGATATACTAAATACATATTTTTATACATAATAATTTATTTTATATATATATATATCATAATTATCCCGAAGGAAATTATATTAAATTAAATATGAAAAAAAAGTAACAATTTGTATGTGCGTGTCATGAATAAAACATACATGACATTGACTTGTACAAAAAACATGAGTTATGACTTATGAGTGGAGAAAAATCTATATATGCATTGGAGAATATATATGGAAGTTGGAGTGCTTTTGCTTTCGGGGTAATTGGAATGTTGGATGCCACTCATCAATAGAACAAATCTTTGAAGCAATTTTTTTTTTGTGACAAAACTTAAAGAAAAGAAAAGAACAAGCTGCTAGGCAGCAAAAACAAAGAAAACTAACTAAGGAATAACGTCATCAGTGATAAGATATCGAAGGTCATTCCATGGCTGGATCCAATCAGCATATTGTATTCCAAAGTTGATAGCGTGTTTGGCCAAAGCATCAGCAACCCTGTTTGCATTCTTCTGAATCAAACTAATTTCCATTTTCCAAGGCCAGAGTAAAATCTTTTGAATTCTTAAGATTAGCACACTCTCAGCACTAGAATAGGGAATATTTGGAATCTTCACTAAAATGTAAGTCTCATGACAATCAGTCTCACAATAAACCTTTTTAAAACCAGCTTCCCAAGCTAGCAACAAACCCTTTCAAATAGCAAAAAGTTCACCATCTAGGACACTAGAGGCTGGAATAGAGCTTGCACAACCATGTTTCCAAGTGCCGTTGTCTCTAATTACACAACCAAATCCAACAACATCACTATGAGGCAGTTTACTAGCATCACAATTAAGCTTAACAGCACCAGCAGAAGGAGGGGTCCATTGTAGAGTAATAAATGACGCAGATAAGTGATTAGTAGAAAAAATCCTATGAAACTCCATTTCAGAGAACTTGATCAGACCATGCATTTACTTGGAATCCATTGATCTTCATGTTTAAAAATGTCATTATTACGATACCTCCAAATCCACCACAATGTAGAAGCAAAAAGAAAAGTAGGAACTAAATAGGGCGATGTTGGACTTGAAAATATATATATATTAATAGTGCACATGGTGAAGACTAATGTTGTTATTATTAATTAAAGTATGAAGCACGGACACTTCGTTGAATTTGCGTGTCCACGTGTCGGACACGTTTTGGACACGACACTCGCTGACATTCGTCCGACACGCGTGTTTTTCTTGTCTCATCCGTGTTCTTAAAAGAAAAAAAAATATCTCTTCGGACACACTTGACATTTCAAAATATCATCACGTGTCCGCGTGTCTAGCTTTATTCTTCACTTATATCCTTAAAATCAATTTAAAAGTAATAAATATTAGTATTTCTTAAAACTAAAAGTTATCTTAAATAATTTATATAATTAAAAAAGACATTAAAAATACTTAAAAGTAATATTTTAAATTTTAAAATAAATAAAATATCAAGATATTATTATAATTTTGTTAAAAATATATTATATTTTATATATATGCCGTGTCCCCGTGTCATATAAAAAATTAAAATTGGTGTGTCGCCGTGTCGCGTGTCGTGTCATGTCGTGTCCCGTGTCCGTGCTTCATAGACTTAAAGACCAAGTTGACGTGTTTTATTTTATTTTGAAAGAGTTATTATTTTTTTTCATAATATCTATTATTTTAGTTTTTTGTCTGTTAATTGATTCATAAGTTATTCTCTAATATATTATAGATTTATTATAAATTTTTTAGTTATAACATATATGTAATTATAATTATAATAGATGATAAAAATATCAACACAATAAATTGGATATTGAAAGACATTTTGGGTGAAATATTGGACTCAGATTATTTAAGTTATGCTAGAATTTATTATATATAGATAAATCTATCTATTATAATCCTAAATAAAAGTAATTATAATTGTAAACTGATTGAATAATAAAATGATTAAAAATACTATTTGCATATAAAAAATTCACTTCTAAAACAATTATAATATACTATAATATGAATACATATATTCAAGTCATTTTTAATGTCCATTTCACTATTTGTATTCCAACATATTTTATATTTATATCTAATTTGATTAATTACCGATTTTTTTATATATCTATTATGACAGTAAACTGATGATAATCCCTAAACATAATCCTAACTAAACAAAACAACTTAAAATACTATCGAACTTATTATATATCTCTAATAACATTAACTAATAATAGAAATGTTTGGAAAAATGGATCCCACACATGAGAGGATCAAAGATGGTACTTTATGGAGGTTCACATATATAATGTGCTTCCCAAGAGTTGTGGCATCGAATCTGCTTTGCATCTTAAAACGGTTAAAGAAAATGATGGACCAACGACAAAGGTGTGAAAAGCTAAAAAATTAAAAATTAAAAATTAAAAAGAAAAGAAAAGGTGGTTTCATTTCATTTGTCTATGGCTACTTCATGTATAAAGATCAGAAGAAAAAAAGAGAGAAAAGGTGCAAAAGCATGAAGAGCCAAAAGCTTAATCCGGTGCAAGTGTAATTATTATTGTTTTTCTTTTATTTTTAAGAATTCGACTAATAATTTAACTTAATTCAATTAAAAGAAATATATGTGCACAAAATTTGACGTTAAAATATCATATAAAAAGACCAAACAAAAAAAAAATTTTCCATGATTCATTTTAATTTAGGGAGTTTATAGATATAAAGGTATAAAAATGTGGTGCATTAAGAGACTGAGAAAGTATAGAAAATAAATTTTAGTAATAGATATAATCACAAATATATAAATAACTAAATTAAAACTAAAGTTTAATTAACGGAGTATGTATGTATACTAATTATTAATAATTAACATGACACCAAAAAAAAAAATTAACATACTAAACTAACTAAAGTTCAAAAAGAAGGGAGATTCTTTAATTAGTTGGCCGACCTAAGGCAAATGAGATTCCATAATAATTTTAAAATCAATTTTAAAATCAATCGATAGAAATAATAATCGCACATACAGCTTGTCAAAATGCTCATGCATTCATTATTCATTATTAAAAGTATTATCATATGAGATATTGATATGATATGATATCATTGTTAAAATGATTTTCAAATTATTATTATTATTATTAATAAGATATGTAATAAAAACAATGTAAAAGAAATGCAACTCATAAAGTGGCATTAACCTTCATTATTCTTGTGTGGGAAAACTAGTGTTGGGTTCTCTTGAATGAATTAAGCTCCTCTAAAATTAATGGAGAAAAAGTTACAAATTTAAAGATAATTAGAGTATTGTTTTTTTAAAAGAATTAATTAACAACTTTAAAATATCTTTTTCCCTCTTTAATACTGCTTGCTAGGAGTTTGTAAGTTTATTTTTAAAATATTAAAATTGTCTGTAAAAAAATTGATATCTTGCAAATGATATTATTAAAAAAACATATGCTAAAGTTTTTTTATCATAAAATACCTTATAACTTTTTAAAGTTTAAAATTTTAATATACTTATCAATTATAATGCCAAAAACATTAGTAACTTTTGAAGGATTTAATTACCTCTATATATATATATATATAAAATAAGAATATTTTAACTTATTTGTATATTCATTGCATTTCAAATATTAAAAATTTAGGAGAGCAGATTTTTGGATGCATTTTCCGAAATGTAAAGGTTGTTGAGAATTGAGTTGTTTTGGATCGTCTTCGATTTGGACAATTTTCATATATGAGTTGTTTGCTATTTGCTATGAAGCACGGACATTTTTTTCAATTGGCGTGTCTACGTGTCTGATATTTTTTGGACACGATACTCATCGACATTCGTTCGACACGCGTGTCTTTCGTGTCTCATCAGTGTCCTTAAAAAACCAAAAAATATCTCTTCGGACACATTTGACACTCCAAAATATCATCATATGTCCGCATGTCCAACTGTATTCTTAACTTATATCCTTAATATGAGTTTAAAAATAATAAACATTACGATTTTTTAAAACTAAAAGTCATCTTAAATATTTTATATAATTATAAAAGACACTAAAAATATTTAAAAATAATAATTTAAATTTTAACATAAATAAAATATTAAAATATTACTATAATTTTGTTAAAAATACATTATATTTTATATATATGACGTATCCTCGTGTCATATGAAAAATTGAAATTGATGTATTGCCGTATCGCATGTTGTGTCATATCCTGTGTTCCTGCCAATGTAGCTGCATCATAGTCTGTTTACTTGGCAAGGGCTTCTCTTAGCTTGGGAGGCTGGAGTTCATCTTCTAATTTGTGAAATCGACTCACTCGATGTTTTCTTACTCCTGCAAAACATTATATCGCTGGATTTAGTGGCAGATAAAGCTATTGCTATGAAAATTCGAGATTACTCCATCTTAACTGGTCAGTTTAATTTCGTTGGATTAAAAGAGAAACCAACAATGCAGCGGATTGGTTAACAAAAAAGGTGCTCTTAGTGAGATTTTTCGGACAACTTAGATTGAATCGGATGAAATTTTGAGTAGAATCATTCTTTTGAGTTGAGGTGCTCTTCTTTTCTTTGTTTTTTTTTTTTTTTCTCTTTGCTTGTATTTTTTTTGTTCACAAAAAAAATATAAAAAATTTATTCTTTTAAAACACATTATTATTAATATCTTTTTAAATTTATTCTTATAATAATAAAATATATACGTGAAAGAGTAAATCAATGAACCAATTATTATTTGAATAATCCAAAAGAAAAGACAAAAACAAATGAATTCAATTGGTCGGCAAATAAGGAAGTCAACTTCAACATTGATGGCTTAAGTTGCATTGGAACAAATCGAAAGGGCATTAATCAACCAATCAGAAAATCCCCACAAACCCAAAAACAAAGTCAATAGTAAATAAACCGACCAAAAGACTTTTAGCTTCCATTGTACTTGCATAAATCTAGGAATCTACTATCCTAACAATATCCAACAAAAATTCACATCTCATCAATTTTCTAATCTTTTTAGGATTTTTGATTTTTAAAAATGAAAAATTAATTATCTCTGTATGCCAATTCACATCTCTAATGTGACTCACACAGCACAATTAATTTTGTTGAAAAAAAAATATTTTCTTTAACTAATAATAATTATATTAAAAAAACAACATATAACGACAACAACTAATTCTGTATTTCTATCGGTAGTAATGTTGGAAATTATTTTGCACCAATTTTTATCAATTGTCAGAATAATTTTTTAAAATTGTAGCTAATAAACTGTCGTTATTTATCGAATTTTTTGTAGGGTTAGATAATGAAATAATAAGAGGTAAAATTGAAGGGTTTATATTTTCATCGTAAAAAGGAAAGAAATATTGAAAAAAAAGTTAACTTATTATTAGAAAAAAATTAATTTCCAAATTTTTCTCTAGTACATTAATTAATCAATATAATACACAATTGATAAATGAGAAATGATACAAAAGAGTCTGAAATAATAATGAATTAAAGGAAAATTACAACATTATATTGGATACAATCGATGTTTCAAGCATTATACAGCACTTGCTAATTAACTAGCTAGAAAGTTAATTAATAATAGAATTGGAGTTTTCAATTATTGGTAGAAGACGGCGTTAACGAAGTTTTAAGCAGAGATGTGCCTTTACAGGTTTATGATCAGAACCATTAATTTCATCCATGGATTCATAAGAATTTAGGGTTGCTTCAATATCACTCTCATCCTCTATTTTGAATAATATGCGATCGGTCCATGCTGGTACTCGAACCTGTTTTAATCATATTGATTATTTCAGAAATTAATTAAAATTGAATTATTCTATGTGTACTATTGTATACACATGCACACACCATTTAGCAACATAGAAAAATATAAATATTAGCACAGATTGTGCTAATATTTATATTTTTCTATGTTACTAAATGATGTGTATATATATGTACGTATAATAGTACATTTAATATTACCAATTAAAATAATACCAACAATAACCTAAAATCATACACAAACACAAAGCTTTAATTAAGATTGACTATAATGTAATAAATAACCAATAATAAACATATGATCATAATATTATTTAATTTGGACTAAGGAGCTAGATAGCATTCGTACGAAATCTATAGCTAGCTAATTAATTAAATAACCATAATATTATAGTAGATGCTATAAGACAATTCTATATACTATATATAATTACGGGAATGCTATGTATAATATTTTACATCTCCATACATATTATTTTTAATACCAAAAAAATATAAATATTAGCATAAAAAATAATAAATAATGTATAAAGAGATACACTTAATTAGTTCATATAATTATTATTAGTAATATAAGATTAATAACATCACCTTGTAACTTGTATCATAGTTGCTACTTCCTTTATTGTATTTATAAGTAGGCTTAAATGTCAATGTTCCCTCACAAAAGCCATTGAATATTTGTCCACGCCCAGCCTCTTGTAACAGCTGATCTTTTCCATGCAGCTTCTGAAATGCAAAATCATAAAAAAAAAAAAGGAGGACTTATTATTATTATTATTATTATTATTATTATTATCAGATTTCATGGTAGCAAATTTGTTGGGTATATGGTGCGTCTATATATGCATTATTTTGTTTTATAATAAAGATTCATTTCTCATAAAAAAAATAATAAAGATTCATTTACGAGTCTGATGTCTTAGAGAATATTGTCTATATAGTATTTATAAATTATAAGAGTTGGCTATTTCTTAATCCTAAGCTAATTTTTAGATAAATTAGAGCTATTCAATTATAATAAATGTGTTTTGTATTAAGAAGTATCTTATTAATGTTAATTATTATTATTTATTACTAAAAAGTTTAATGTTTCAAAAGCAATTATTATCAATTATTCATCTAAACCCTAGTTTCTAACTTATTATATATGCCAAATCATCAAAGAGAAGTAGTGCTTTTTAATTTTTATGCTCAGCATTATTATTTTTAATATATATTTTTTAGCTAGGACTTGGTACAAATACATCAATTATATATACCCTACTATATATGAGTCAGAGACCTATTCAATTATAAGAAAATGAAATCATAAATTGGAAACGGGTAAGCTACATCTTAAAATATCATATTTCAAAATTTACAATCGTTGATTGTAGGATTGTAAATATTTATACATTAAAATTAATGGTTCTAAGCCATGAAGTTTGATATTTTAAAGTGTACCTGACTTGCTTCCTATACCATTATATTTAATTAAAGTTTTAATTTGGAAGTAAATCATCATTAATAGGTCAATAATGTACAAAAAAATGAGGAGTATATTATATGTATGTACCTGGTGAAGATCATTGTTGATAAGATTTCTGGCTGGATATGTATCAATCCCTTGAAGCCTGTAGTTTAGATCTCCCAACCAAATAGTAATATGTGATGGTCTTGAATATGGATTCCAATTCTTAGAGAATAGAGAGTGTGATATGTGCCTGCATTCACTATTTCTTTCCTCCACCTTCTTTGCATGAGCTTATATATATATATGCAAAAAAAATTAATATTATTAACACATTATTATTAGTATATATATAGTCAAATATCTTTGAAATAATTTTGAAGGAAATTTTTATTTAATTAAAAATTAATATTTCATTCGATTTCCTATAGTATCGATCTCCTAAGCTCGAAATCACATAAACTAATAATTCGTCACGAATCAACACTCTATTTAGAAGTTTTCTGTCTAAATTATCATTTAATTCGATATTAGTATTATTATTATATAACTTCTAAAATGACAACTTAAAGAAACAATAAAGTAGTGATTAGTATTACAAATTACATATGTCTCAAATAAATATTTACCAGAGAGATGGCAAGAGATGAAAACAATTCTAATGCCTTTGTAGTTAATTCGGATAGCAACAGCTCCTTTCTTTCTTCCAATTATTCCTCCAAATCCCCCAATTGACTCTTTGTCCACCTTCAATTCTGCATATAGTAAGTAAAAACTATTATATTTTGAAAAGAAATTAATTAAAGGGGAAAATAAAAGAATAATAGAAATAATACAAAATTAAATATTTTTTTTTTAATTCTAATAATTACCTGTAATGGAAGATCTTGCATTAGATGGCCCAAACAGGTAGAGCTGCAAAGATCCCATTATTACTTTACCTATCATGCTTCATTTCAGAAGAAAGAAAAAATGATGGGAATAATTAAAGAGAAGAACGTTAATTATTAGGTAGTTCATAAACACAAGAAAATCAAATATGGTTTTAATTTGATGATGATGAAATAAATATATTCATTATTGTTCATGTATTTTGATGAAGTGTCTTTTGAAAATAAGCTGGATATAGAGATATATAGCCATTTTTTTAAAAAAAAAAACAAGAATTCTCTATAAAATAATGCTAGTTATATAACATACTGAATGAACGTGTAATTTCTTTTTTAAAAAAAAAAAACTTGATAATTCTTCTACCCTTTGTCCTTAGCTTGAATTCATGACGCTGTGAAAGGTATATAGAAAGGATAATGGTTTATTTAATTCTGTAGCGGTGACATGCTTATATTAAGAGGTGGATAGATATAGATTCTTCTATATAGCTATCCTATATATAAATAATAATTAACATGGTGCCATATTTTATAATTAGATAATATTAAATTTTTCTTTACTATAAAAAGTTTCAAGTTCAAACTTTAACGGCTAAAATAAAAGTAATAATTAGTAAAAAAAAAAGCCATGAAATAATGATGATGTATGAATTAGCAAGGTGCATGCATTGATCATCACTACTCATAAGAAATGAAGTTGACAACACATTATAATTGGGTAAACTTGACAATTTATTTTGCCACCTCTCTTTTATCTCCCTCAATCTTAAAGCCGGAGCAAAAGTTAAGGCTTTTGTACTTGATTAATAATGGTCAATCATTTTATTAATTATCAAAAGCTTCACAAAAATATAGCTAGAAAAAAGAAAACATAAATTCTTTTAGAAAGAAATTTGGGTGATTCTTTTTATAAAATTTTTATTTGTTTTATACTAAAATGATTTCTTTTAGCATTCGATAAAAATCAAATTTTAAAACTTTCGATCATAAAATTTAGCTGGGAGTAAGGAGATATATCCAGGGATGGCGCTAGAATTTTAGGGCCAACATGAAAATATAATATAATAAAAGAAAAAAATAAAAATTTTAAAAAGGCTGAATTAGAAAATTAAGAGCTTTATGGATAAAAATTTTTGATTTGGGGCCATTGCCTCCTTCGTATGTACTACCCTACCCTCCGACCCTGGATATATCTCTAATAATAACATCATGAATTTAAGTAATAATCGACCATAATTTCATAATTTCTTTGACATTATCATTAGGATTAATTAATTAGTTTCTTTGTTTTTTTATATTAACTTAATATTGGCTAAAAGAATGTTGATGTTGTAACATAATAATAATAATAACAATAATAATAATAATAATAATGTGAGTTACGTGTGAGTTCCATGAAGAGCTGCTTGGAGAAGTGTTGCAACTTTTCTTCCTTTTGGAGCTTCTTGAAATCCAACCGCCAAAATATCAAATTCTCGGTTGCTACCAACCATATCTGCCAGCTCTTCAAATGAAACCTATTAATATCATTTAAAAAAATAATATAATAATTAATAAACCATGTAACTCCCAACTATGATAACATATATATATTGGTTTCTCGTTTCAAAATTCAAAGGTTTTTTTTTTTTTTTTTATGAAACGAAAAAGCTTACATGTTTAAGTTAGAATTGTTATCTGCACCTGGCCATTCATATTCCAAGTTGCTATGGAGATACAAAGATCTGAATGAGTTGAAAAGTTGCAAGCATTTTCAGCTTCCACTGTTCTTATTCCTATGTGATGATCACTTGGAGAAGCTTGGTGATGAATGAAACTCATCATTGGCCTCCTCTTCCACCTTGAATAATTCTTCCTGAAAAAAAATATTCAATAATAATAATAATAATAATTCAGTTTCACAAAATCATTAAGAAAAAAAATTAACAAGAAATAATAAAAATCCATATATGTGTTGTTGTTCCATAATTTCACATACCCTTTGCAAAAGAGGTTCCCCATTGTGATAATAATATATGTGATTATTATCAAGAGCAAGAGATTTTGAAGAAGAAAATTCCAAAGGGGTATTGAAAAAAAAAGAAGAAGAAGAAGATTATTTTGAGTGAAGAAAAGTCACTTTTTTTTTAAGGGATGACAAAGAGATATGAAATGAAGGGATTTTAAATTCATTGACTTGGGACCATATTTATAAAGAGAATAGGTTATGCATGACAATTATTTATTTATTTTTTATTTATTTGATGCTTCTCTACCATTCTAGAGATCTAGTAATTGAATCAATTTAAATTGAAATTTTGGAACATGATATTTTGTTTGTTTTTTTTTTCTTCTAGGAGTTAGGTCGAGTGTAGTTGACAATATAATGAAAGAGAAGTTAAAAACAAAATTGAAAAGGACCATTGGGTTAAGATTATACCACATACACACCATGCAATTTAATTTACGTCAAGCAAACATACACTATCTTAAATCTAAATTATAAAAGTCTAACAAATGATACATCTAAGATTAATGTCAATGGATAATAGTCATTAGAGCCTACATTATAAAGATAAATTAATAACAATAAATCATAAAAAAAACTCAATTATGATGGCTTGTTCAATGCCAAGTAGTTTAATGCATCATTCTTCTCTTTTTTTTTTCTTCAGACTATTCATCAAATGTCAAATCGAAGATCTAATGACTAATTCCTCGAACATTATAAAGATAAAATGAACGATTCTCTTAAGCAAACAAGTATTATTCCCGTTCTTCAAGAAAAATCGAACTCGAAAGAAATAAGTAAAAAACACAAACTCTTATCCATATATGCTAATTTGGATTGGTATTCATGGGTTTTAGTTACATTATAGTAAAAATGGATCAAATTCATCTAAAGTTATTAATTATTTTTTTAAAAAAAAAAACTCTAATAAGCAATCAATCTTAAATTAAAATGGTAGAATCCACAATAATAAAAGTTAAAATTCAAAAGTAATTAGAGTATTATTCTTTCTCTAAATTGACTAATAATTTTAGAGATTTTTTTTTTGAGTAAAAAATATATCAATTGATAATTTTAGGGTCTTTATTATGTTAACTCCTTTGCTTCAAATATGCATAATTTATACAAAACAATATTAAGCAACTAACAATATCTTTTTTAACATTAGAATTAGTATTGTATTAAATAATGATTTCATTCTCCTAATTAAACCACATAGAAAGATTTATTCATTGGCGGCTACATTAATCCAAAATGGGAAAGGATATTTCAGAGCGTGGATAATATTAGTGTGGTGTTGCTGAAGTAGTTTGGCTACCTATAAAACATTTCCACATGTTCACATGAATAGACTCAATACACAAATGCTAAAACTATACGAAATCCTTTTGGTGCTGACCACATTAAAGACTGCTATTATGCAAACTATTAAATTCAGAAATTAATACTCTAAATTCTAAAATAGTGTAAATTACTATTTTCCTTTATAGCCATTTAAACAATAACAATTTTAATAATAAAAATATAAATTAATTTGACATATATTAAAAAATTTTAAAAATAGATAGTTTGTCTACTATTTTTATCAAATGTTGAGTAATTTTGTTGAGTTAATTCAATTTTGAATGAACATGGAGCAATCTCACATCTTAGAATTATCAAAGCTCACTATCAGATATGATAATATAATCTTGAAGATATATAACTGATAACTGATTCCCCCCCAAAAAAAAACCCTAATATTCTTCTCAAATATACTTTCTGCTAAAATGAAACGTAACTTCATAATCAAAAGTAAATTTCACTACCTGAAATTAAAACCAAACATCCTCTTCACTTGTTCATATGGTACGGCTGAACAAAATTAGTTTGAGTTTTTTCTGAGAAATCATAACCAAAAACCAAAAGTTAGGGACAACATAATTTACTAAGAAAGCATGATTCTAATAAATTGCAAGTGTAAATGGATGATCCAACTCTTCAACCACTAATACCACCACCACCACCACCACCAACAACAACAACAACAACATCACCATCACCACCATCACCACCACTACCACCATCATCATCATCACCACCACTACCACCACCACCACCACCACCATCATCCTCATCATCATCATCATCATCATCATCATCTTCATCTTCATCTTCATCTTCATCCCATTAATCTTGATCTTCATTACAATCACAGCAATCTTCATATTTATCTGTTACCAAAAAAGAAAATAAATAAAAAACAAATTGATATATGATAACAGAATGATCATAAGGAAATTACCTTTACTAGAAAAACCATGCAACCAAGTTCGAGCACAAATGAAAGCCTGTTGAGTCTTTGACAGTTTTGAGTCTCTAAACTTTCTAAGATATATCGATCACCAATACAAAATTCAAACTTAGATGCCACATTCGTAATGGGAATACTCAACAAGTCACGAGCCATCATTGATAACTCCGGAAAGCGTTGTTGAGTATTCTTCCACCATTCCAATACATCCAAATCCTCATAAAAATCGAAGTTCAAATTCGGCCCTCCAGATAAACATCAAGTTGACTCTTTCCAACTACTCGCACAAGTTCATGATGTTTCAAGGCCTTCCATATATAAAAGTTAACAAATAAACAACATGAGTCAATTTATAAGAGAAAAAAGAAGGTTAAATCATATATAAAATTGAATAAATATACTTACACTAAACATTCTCTGTTTCATTTCATTTGATCCAGTAGAACTTGATGGTGCAGGATTGGAGCAAGTTGGAGTAACACTTTGCACATTGGAAGTAGTAGAGGGAATGTTGTTGCTTGTATATCCCTCAAAAAGCTTATACAACTTTCTTTTAACATGCTCTGTCTTCTCATGACTTGTAGATGGATCAATCTGTGAAAAGAGAAACTCCAAAGAAGAAAGCTTAATCCGAGGATCAAAAACTGCTGCAAGTCCAAGTACAACACTATACTCCTCCCAATATGGCTTAAATTCTATCATTGCTTTTTCTCCCACGCTCCTTATCGCCTCATCTTCATTATTCAAACTTTCTTGCAGGGTGAGGTAAATTTCATGAATTTGTAAGAAGTACAAGTTGCAAGTGGGATATGATGTGTCAGAAAACAATTTGGTAATGTTGTAGACAGGAAGTAAGAATTTATACATCTTTTCGGCTCTTTTCCACTCTTCCACAGAAGGACAGCACTTAAAATCATGATCTTTCTCTTGAAGGTTAGTAAATGCACACTGCTTTTTGAGAGCACATTCAAGCATCAAATAAGTTAAACTCAATCTACCAGGAAGATCTCGACGTAAGTCAATCTTGGTGCTTGTATCACCAAGCATTGCAACACAATTTTTAAACTCTATCCTCTTACTCTTTAATGCTGTCACATATGCAACACTTCCCCTAATCTTGTCCAATACATCATGACATGCTTCCATTCCTTCACAATAAGATCCAAAATATGGGCACAATATTTCACATTTAAAAACTCTCCATCACATAACAACCAATTTTCCCTAGACAAATTAGTTTTAAGAATTTCTTGCATGCCATCATTGTCTGGATCGTTGTCATAAGTGAGAGAAAAAACCTTTTTCTCTATTCCCCACTCACTCAAACATTCTTGAATTTTTGAAGATATTTCAACTCCGGTGCAAGGAGGAGGTATGCAGCGAAAATCAAGAATTTTGCTATTCAACTTCCAGTTTGAATCAACAAAATGTGCACTCACACATATATTTAACTCAAGTGTAACAGTTGACCATAGATAGGAGGAAGTTAGACAAACCCTATTAGGAATACTTGCTAGTGTTTGTTTAAGCTTCTCCTTCTCTCTCATATGAATCTTCAACACATCATCTATAATAGTACGACTAGTGATAGGCTCAAAATTCGGATTCACAGATTGAAAAAATCTTACATAGAGATCGCGTTGAAACATATTTAGTGGATAATCATACTTTTGTACCGTGGTAACAGCCTTCCTACGTAACACCAATTGGTATAGCTCAGGATACTTAAGCTGCCCTTCCATATCCTTAACCATCGGACGAACATCTTCGATGTCAATTTCATCACATTCTAGGATGTGGCCGATTAATAATGATGTCCCCTCTAAAGGATCCCTAACTTCACATTCCTTTCCACAAGCATTACACCTAGCCCTTTCTATTCCATCCTCTCCAACACCAAGTTTGGTGAAAAAGTACCAACAGTCAGAGATTGTTACCTTACACTTTTTACATGCAGGTTCTTCAGGTTCCTCTAACCAATCTTCCGATTCAATTTGCATACTTTGCTCACCAATTAGGTTAGACAAGTCCATTTTAACTGTCAAACAACAAAAATAGACTATTCAATTTACTGCAGAAAAAATCTGATCAAGTAAGGTGACATTGCAAAACACAAGAAGCGGAAAATTAGGGTTCTTCCTGAATATTACTACACTATGAAATACTTTGAAATAAATATCATGAACAATGTTTCAAATTTGATGATGATTAAAATAACAATAATAAACAAAAGCAAATCAGTGACGCGCATTTCTTTCATCTATACGTACCTCAAAGAAGACGAAATGCGATCGCCGGAGACAAAGAGCGGAAGAAGAAGCAGCTCGTCGCCGTGGAGAGAGTAATCTTCACAGGAGATGGAGGAGAAGAAACGAAGATAAAGAGTGATGGAGTGAGAAATCGGAAGTTTCAAAACCTAACTCATGATTGAGTGAGTGAAGGCGAAGAGTTTCTGTGTATTCGCGCGCCAAATGAATGTAAGGGGGAGAGAGCGCTATTTATATTAGGGCTAATTGGGCCTAGTATTTTGTTTTTCGGCCCAATGTTTTAGATATTACAGCAACCCATAGTTTATGTTTTATATTCATACCTTTTTTATATATTTTTTTTCTATTTATGATATCCCTAAATATATTTTAAGATATTTATTAACAAGACCTTAAAAATTAATAAAATTCTTTTAGAAAAATTCTAGGTGTATTATGAAAACCACAAAAAAAAATTCAAATATAAAGTTTGAATTTTATACTTAGATAATGTTAAAATAGTTAAAAGTGCTCGCAAATTAATGTATTTCATCATTAATTAATAATTTTTTTTTTGGCGCGGATCTCGTTAGAAACCGCTACCAAACTATAAAATAAAATAAAAAATAAGTATTATAAAATAGGGTAATTATTATTTTTTGTGGCGATTTTTTGTGTGTTTATCTTCTAGTGATTTAAGCATATAACAATTAGATTATGCGAAGGTCTATGTTGAAGACACTAAAGTATCTTTTAGTGAAGATAGATGCTTTGATTGAATCTTAACCATTGATTTGTGCTATTAAAATCTGATATGTAATTAATACTATCATTATGAGAGATTAACTTTTAAATATAACAATATTCTTACTAGAAGACACTTAAATATCTTTATAGTAGAATTTTCATTAAATTATAAATTAATTTGATATTCTTAAAAAAAATTGAAAAATTGATAAGTCATCAACTAACTTTATAGGAAGTTTTAAGTAATTTGATGGTGGAAAAGTATAGAGAGCAATGGTTTGGAGATCAATGATGATCAACCAAAACTTTAAGAAAATTGAATTAGAGGTAAGGTGAGTATATAATTTTTGATGATATTATTGAATTAGAGGTAAGATGAGTATATAATTTTAGATGATATTTTTTATTTTTCTGGATGAACAATTTTGTTAATTTTAAATTATCACTTACAACAATTCTATGTGAATAATTTTGTTCATTTTTAAATTATCATTTTTTATTAGCATAGTTATTTCATCGTAGATGAATATCGAGTTATTCTATATCTCCTTAAAATTATCTAACCTTACTATTACAAACGATAATTTAATTTTTGGTTATGTTTGCTATACACAAAATTTTAGCTATTAATATAAAATATAAAACACATATTGAAAATGACCTTCATAATAAATATATATATATATATATATATATATATATATATATATATATTAGTGACTGATTTGATAATTAAATTGTAGTATATAAATAAT
>JASCZI010181391.1:65932-79322 GCA_036250425.1 Stylosanthes scabra
TGCAATCAACAAGTTCAAGCTCTCCCATCGTGATCTCATTGGTTTGACTGATATTGATCGTTGGGCTCTTCATCTAACTAGAAGGTCCGTCAAGGAGTTTGTGTTGGAAATCTGGAAAGGGCAACGCTATAAGATACCGTCTTGCTTATTTTCTTGCCAAAGTTTAGTTCATTTAGAATTGTTTAATTGCTGGCTTAAGCCTCCCTCAACATTTCAAGGCTTTAGGAACCTGAAAAGTCTTGATCTGCAGCATGTTACCTTGGCCCAAGACGTGTTTGAAAACTTAATATCTACCTGCCCTCTGTTGGAACGATTGACTTTGATGAACTTTGATGGTTTCACTCATCTCAATATCGACGCACCTAATCTTCAATTTTTCGACATTGGAGGCAAATTTGAAGATATCCGCTTTGAGAACACTTTCCAGTTATCGGTGGTATCCATTGGTTTATATTTGAACTTTGAAATCAATCAAAATAGATTGAATGGCGGTTCAAGCAATTTGCTCAAATTTTTTGTTCATCTCCCTCATGTTCGCAGGCTAGAGGTTCAAAGTTATTTCTTAAAGGTATGTTTTCATATCATATTTTAATTTCTTGGTCACATGAATATTGAATTAGGGTATTAGACCGGCTGATTGGTGCAACGCTAGTTTTTGCTGACAAAATATAATGCATTGACGTGCCTCGGTAACTTTAGTCTTACGATAATCTGATCTTAAGATCAACCTCTAATTTAGAGCTAATATGTTTTACTTTCCCTCAGTATTTGGCAATAGGGGCTGTGCCGCTAAAGCTTCCAAGACCATGCGTTGATCTTAGTTACCTCTCCATTCGTATGAACTTCAATGATTCAAAGGAAATTTCAACTGCTCTGTGCCTCCTAAGAAGCTCTCCTAATCTGCAAGAACTAGAAGTATTGGTGAGTACTCACTTTAACTTGAGTGTTACTTGATTTTGCTTAATAATTTGCAGGTGCAAATTCATATTTAGTCATTTATTTTAAGCTAGTATTCTCTCCAATTTTAGGAACTTTGGTATTGTTTGATCCATGTTATTGACTCCATCTAGTGGGAGAAGGCTTAGTAATTGTTGTTGAATGCTCTCGAATTTTAAGATTAGTTTAGATTTGCGCACTTGTGCTATCCTCAATTCCCTATATTATAATATGATTACGTGTAGGCTCGCCCGGAGGAGCAAAACGTCCTGATCCAACCTTATTGTGGGGAAGATGAATATTGTAGTTGTCCTATCATGCAACTGCGACAGGTGAGGATAGATGGTGTCTCTGGTACCAAACCCGAATTAGATTTTATCAGTTTTCTGCTTTTGTATTCGCCCGTGCTAGAAAGGATGCTTGTGAAGCCAATTGCAAGCGGAGTGACTGAGTTAATGAAAGAGTTATTAAGGTTCAGGAGAGCTTCAGGGCGAGCTGAAATCATTTATCAAGAATCTCTTTGATGCTGTCATTGAACTCTTAAATGTAATTATCAAACTCTTATTTCTTCTTGGTGTTGAATACTTGAATGTATGGCTTTTTCTACACTTGGCAACTTGTAACTAAGAAAACATGGTATGAACCTACCTGTGCTTAAAATCTAAGAAATCTTTGCATTCTATGACTGGAAGAAGTTGTAATGATGTTTGATTAATATCATAGTTATCATTGCAAATGAAAACATAAGTCATTTTATTAGAATTGACCAAAGTCGTTGTGACATAAGTATAAGGAGTGTCTCAGTGACACTTAATAATCTATAGATTTGATTGATTTTTTGGCTTGGTTTATCCAATCATCTTTTCTACTCAAGATTTGAGTTTTATTTTTGGGTTTTTCTTGTTAGTGGATTATAATAAATACTTCAAGCTTTATTAAGTTTTTATTTATTTATTTATCTGGTTAACGAATTTAGTAAGTTTTTGTTCTCCATGAAAGCATCAAAGATAAATTAAGCCAAGCCAAGTTATTTTTTTTAAGGTGTACTTGTCCATATAGATGTAAAAATGTATAAAGATACAGAGATGTAATGGTAGCCATTGATCTTTACTGCATGTGTATACAGAAAAATGTGTCGGATAAAATTGACTGTCAAATACAGTATATTTGTACATCTGTACCATTTGATATATGTATTCTAGAATTTATTTTTTCTCTTTTAATGTGAATTGTTATTTTTTATCATACTATATGTTTATGTGGGGACAATAAATATGGCAACATCACATATTCCCATGCTTAGGACTTAGGAGTATATGCAAAATCAATTTGAACTTTGTAGCTATCCTTCAAGTCAAAATAAAATAGAATTCAGGTTGAAAGTTTGGCTAACTGAAACACCCACTTGTTTTTAATTATTCTCAACCATACCTAATGGTTCTACTGTTAAGTTCCACTCGTTGAAGGTCCTTCTGAAGTGAGATACAGAGAGTATCTCTTTCCTATTTCTATTTTATTTCTTTTAATATGTGGAAATGAATTGAAAAGTGAAATTTTAGGGAGAAGCATCAACTTGATCTAACCAATTTTCATGTCCCAACTGAAACTCCCAACTTGTTACAGAATTTGAATTGCAAGTAGAAGCATATTATTATTACAGAAAAAAGGAATAGAGCCAAACCAGTAGCTATTAGCTACCACCCAAATTCATAGCTACTCAAGATTTTCTCATCTCCAATATAAATTATAAGAAGTCACTGTCCAATGTTCAAAGACCCTTTGAAATATTATAATTTTTTGTAATTACCTAACTTGTTAGTAAGTAAGTAAGTAATCATGGCTATGAACACCACCCCATTAATTGATAACAATAATAATGGAAGCCATGATATCATTAATGCTGAGAATGATGTTGATGATGGTGATGATGAGAGGCCATTATTGAATTTGGTTAAGAAATTTGGGTTTGAATCAAAGAAGCTATGGAAGTTAGCAGGGCCAGCAATAATCACAGCATTGACTCAGTATTCACTTGGTGCACTCACTCAAACATTTTCTGGTTTGATCAGTGAGCTTGATCTTGCTGCTGTTTCTGTTGAAAACTCTGTTGTTGCTGGCTTGGCTTTTGGAGTCATGGTAACTAACCCTACCATTTTTCTTAAAAAAAAATTAACTTCTTTTGTTACATAGTGGAAATATAATCAATTTTGATTCAACCTAGGTTTTAAATTTTAGTGGTTGATTTTGATTTATGTATATATTATATATTTTTTAAAATTAAAATTAATGGATAAAAATCAATGAAATACTCGTATTTCGATATAGTTGAAACTTTTCCTATACTATTTAGTCATTTGTTAACAAGTGTCATACATTTGTAGTTGTGGTGTTATCTTTCTCTATTTTTTGAGCATTAAGGATTTGGTAGTGTTATTCATCATTCTATAGGAATGTATTATTTGTATTACTTTTACTATTAAGCAAAGTTGAAATTTACATGAGCAAGATCTTACAATAAATTTAGTAGTGGTAGTGGTAAATGGGAAAATTAAAAAACAACAATGCTATATATCTGCTTACTAAAAATTAGCCATTGATTTAATCACTATATATTTACTTATATTTATACATATTAACTTATACATTTTTCCAACTAAACAACTAGTCACAAAAATAATCAAACCTGCAATATAGTAATAATCAAACTTATTTACAATAATATAATAAAAAAATCTTATAAAATGTAAAATAAATATTTGTATATACAGACTAATTAGTAGCTGATTTTTGTGTTTATCTAACATTATTGATTTAAAATAAAATAGCGTATTTTTGTGTATGTATCTTGTCTTTGTGCATCTCTACAAATGAAATTTTATGCTATAAAACAAAATGAATATTGAATACACAACACTTATGATTTTTTTTCAAATTAACAGTTGGGTATGGGGAGTGCATTGGAGACACTATGTGGACAAGCATATGGTGCTGGTCAGATTAGAATGTTAGGAGTTTACATGCAAAGATCATGGGTCATTTTGTTGACCACTTCACTTTTTTTGGTACCTATTTATGTTTGGTCTTCTCCTATCTTAAAGCTCATTGGAGAGACTGATGAAATCTCAGATGCTGCTGGTTAGTTCTAATTCATCTCATCCAACTTTCTTAAAATTTTATTTTTTTTTTGAAAAGTTT
This sequence comes from Stylosanthes scabra, assembly GCA_036250425.1. Lineage (NCBI taxonomy): Eukaryota > Viridiplantae > Streptophyta > Magnoliopsida > Fabales > Fabaceae > Stylosanthes > Stylosanthes scabra. The sequence goes on from JASCZI010181391.1 coordinate 70,064, forward strand.
AGTTATAATGACAACTAGTTGAAATTTAAGTGTCCTTAAATAATGTAATTCAATAGTAGTATATTTTCTCCCAATTTTCTTTAAATTTCTCACTTTTCTAATTACAAATTATTTTATAAAGACTAAATAGTAAATATCAAAATTGACGATGAAAAATTAGAAAATTGAAAAATTTAACTATAGAAAATTTAAAACTAACTTAAGAATATCTTCATTAAACAAAAACTTTCGTGTGCACTTAACAATGGGTTAGATTTGTCTAACAAAAACTTTCTTTTACGATTACCAGTTAATTATTAATTTTCTAAAGTCAAATTTATCAATATTTTAATCTTTTGTGATCAATTTTAATATTTTAATAGTTTAAAATTTATTTTTTTTATAAATTACTAATTCAAATTGCATACTATAGACAATTTTTAATTTAATATTACTTTTATCTTCTTATTGAGTAGGAAAATTCGCTAGGTGGATGTTACCACAATTGTTTGCTTATGCATTGAACTTCCCAATCCAAAAGTTCTTACAAGCACAAAGGAAAGTGTCAGTGATGTTATGGATATCAATAATAGTGTTGGTGCTACACATATTTTTCAGTTGGCTACTAATTTTTAAGTTGGATTGGGGCTTAACTGGAGCAGCAATTACTCTTAACACATCATGGTGGTTAATTGTCATTTTGCAATTCTTGTACATTTTCATAACAAAATCTGATGGAGCTTGGAGTGGATTCACATGGCTAGCATTTGTGGATTTGTATGGTTTTGTCAAACTTTCTTTGGCTTCTGCTGTTATGCTATGGTAATTTTTTTTCTCTCATTATATTTCTCCATTTTACTACTTAACCTCTACTTTTGGTAACTGATACTATATCATCCTCTTAATAGATTCGTGTTGTTCAAAGGTTAAAGATTTAAAGTTTAATTTTTCTGTATTTGTATTATGCAATACAAAAGAAATATGATAAATAGCGACAGTTTTATAAAACCGTCGTAAATGATTCTTGTTTATATTCATTGGTTGAAAAACTACCATTATAAGTTTCGCAAGGGTTCAAAACCGCCACTACCTTTGTTTGTTTTTTTTAGCGTTAATACATGATCTGAAACCATTGATTCAGTTTGGTAATTTGTCTTTAGAAGAAAAAAAATATAGAAAACTGGAGATGCTTATTTTTTGGAGAAGAAAAACAAATAAAAAATTTGTCTAGTTTTTAAATTTCTATTCTTGGACAATTTTTTCTTCTTTTTCTATTCACTCTAAATTAGGAACAGTGGTGAAATTGGAAAAGTGATACACTTATGTTTTTCCCTCTTCATTTTGTAATTTTTTCTTAATACATTTAACAAATATAATATAAGATAATTTTGATTTGTTTGTAAAAACTAAACAAAAGTAGCTTCTAATAACCTAACCTACTTTGAAAAGGGAATTTCATTTTAGAATCAATATACGTGTATCACTGTACACTTCTGTATACCCTATTTATAAAACGGAAGAATGTAAACATCAGCACAGAAAATAAAATTTAAATTTATGTAATTTTGCTCTACAAATAAGTTGCACAAACTTATGAAAAAATACTTTTTTTTTTAATGGCAGTTTGGAGTTTTGGTACTTGATGATATTGGTGGTGATAACAGGGCGTTTAAAAAATCCTCTAATACCTGTTGATGCCATATCTATCTGGTAAAATCTTCTTCACTCTTTCTAATCTAATAAGGTCTGATTAATTATTCCCTTACAGAAAAAAGTTAACAAAAATTTCAATTTACGTACTTCACCATTGTGTTTATTTCCTTGTAATCTATCCCACTTATTGTTCTCTTGTTTCAGTATGAACATAAATGGTTGGGATGCCATGATTGCAATTGGGTTCAATGCTGCAATAAGGTGAGACTTAGCTACATCATGGTAACATTTCAGCTCTATATAATATATAGAATAAGTTAGTGAATCAAATTTTAATTAGTCAATATTAATTTTTTTATTATGAAATTAATTTTCAATTTCTTTTAGATTTAAAATCTAAAATTTATAATTCAAAGTATCACGGACTTTAAAATTTAGTATTTTAAATTTAGAATAAATAATAACTATCTGATATTGATCGAAAAAAATTAACCTATTAGTTGAATTCCTTTCCATGTAAACTTGTCATATAAAAAGAGTTGATTAAAGTAGAGAAAATCAAGATTTTACTTGAAATCGAAAAAAACAATTAAAAATGTAATGCATAAAATTGTATCATAACAAGTTTTAAATTGTAAAATCGTTTAATACAGTAGAAATTTCGTACATAATATATCACCTATTGATATGTATACACAGCTTGCCTTACTAAAAGAAAAGGGTTTGTTGCAAAGACATGTTGAATTTAATTCTAATTTTCTATTATTTCATTAAATAAAATTTTAAAGAACTTATATTAAAGTTAAACCTTATTTGTTAACAGTGTGAGGGTATCAAATGAACTTGGAGCTGGTGATTTCAATGCAGCAAGATTTGCAGTGTGGGTGGTTTCAATAACCTCAGTGTCAATTGGATTTATAATTATGATTATAGTACTCACAACAAGAGACTATTTTCCATACTTGTTCACAACAAGTGTTTCTGTTGCAAAAGAAACAACTAAGCTTGCTTCATTTCTAGCTATCACTGTGCTACTAAACAGCCTTCAACCTGTCCTATCTGGTTAGCCCATTAATAATTTGATTTCTTCTTAATGATTAAATTACCCTTTAATTAAACTGTTACGATAATAGTTTGACTGAATTGCTTAATATAATACGCGGTACATTTAGGTGTTGCTGTTGGAGCTGGGTGGCAATCTCTTGTGGCATACATCAACATTGGTTGTTATTATATTGTTGGTTTACCAGCTGGGATACTTTTGGGATTTACATTTGGTTTTGGAGTAGAGGTAATCAATTACCACTTATGTGTTGAAAATCTATAGTATTAAAAATCTATCAATTTGGTCAAATTTTTAATTATTTCAATTAGATGCTGATTAGATCAATTTAGTCAATTTTTTTAGTTGGGTAAATAATTTATATAATTTCATTATTACGGTAATACTAGATAAGGGCGAAACCTCTTGTATTGGAAGGGGAGCAATGGCCCTCCCAAATATTAATTTTTCTTCCTAAAATATAGAGAAATTTAAGTTTCGCCCCCCTAAATTTTTGTTTTCTACTATTCTTTATTACTAAATTAGTTTTTGGCCCCTCCCTCAAAGTTTGCCTAGCTTCACCCCTGATACTAGATGTACCATTGTATATAGAAATAGAAATTTTTTTATGTTAATGTTTATATTTTTCTATATTACTAAATAATGTGTGTAGATATGAAAAATAATATACATAGATTAATTCTCACTCTTAATATTAATATTTTTAAGAAAAATATATAACTGTATTTTACTATTTTCAGGGTATTTGGTCAGGGTTGATTGGAGGCATAGTTTTGCAAACCATAATCCTTATCATCGTCACTTCATTAACCAACTGGAGAAAAGAGGTTTGCACTTTTCTTTCTTCTTTTTCCCTTTTTTTTTTTTTTATGTCTAAAACATTTTGATATTGAAAACTAAATGTCAATATTTACTAGTAGCTATTTAAGAATTGAAGAGTAATATGTTATTAATACACTTGTTCACAGGCTGATGTAGCAGAGAGTCGTGTGAAGAAGTGGGGAGGATCAATTGCTTATGAACAAGAACAATGATTTTTGGAACATTGAAACCATGCCACAACACAGTCTTCACCCTTTGATTTTTGTCATTCTTGACTTCTTTGATTAAATTAAAAGAATGGTGAATTATTGTAGTACTATTAGTATTAGTTAGCTCAACAATAACTGAGCTGAGTTTTGAGCAAATTATGCTGATAGTAGAGTTGGGAATTCAGAATCTAAGAAGTTTTCTAGAGAAAAAGTTGTACCATTATTTGCTATTTTATATTTTCAGAGGCTTAAGACTTATTTTAGGTTTTTCACTTCACATTTTGTTTTACTTATTATTATTGAAAATAATCAAAACACTAATTCATTGTTGGTGAGTGGTGACACTTCACATTTTCAACTCTAGTGTGGATGCAAAATTATTTTCTAGTTTTATGTACCTTCCGAATATAATATAGAGTTTAATTTTGATGCATTGATTGATGGTGTAAAGAGTTTTACACAGTTATCCAATCAAATTCATGCATTTATATGACTTTAGAAGTAGTTGACTTGAAAATTAATTGCTTTTGATTATGTGATAACACCTCATTGGACGTATGTGTAAAACTTTTTTACACTGACAGTGCATAGAAATTAAATAATACACAAAATATAGTTAAGTATTTAACTAATCATATTTAAGAATTTAAATGACATCTTAATGAATAAGAACAAATCTTGATTATAATAGTTTTTTATTTTATTTTTTGGATATACTTGATGGTCAAAGTTTTATTTAATTAATTAGATCCAACTCAGATTGTACATTTAATTGTAGTGAATGAGTCTCTCAATAAAAATAGCTGTATATATTAGATTTTAAATTTAAAATTTAGTTAAGTGAATTCGAGCGCTTATTACTCGGTCCAATCATAATCCAAATTAATTTTGATTATACTAGTTAATTTTTTTATATTTTTCTTTTTCATGGTTAATATAACCTTAAAAAATAGTTGAAGAGATTAATGGACAAAAATATTTGATCCATATAAAAAAACCAAGATTAAAAGAAGATTAATTTATTGCTATTCTCAAACATTTTTTCATGAAATTACTCAAAAAAAAAAAAACACGAAGATATGTTATTTATTCTTCAAAGATTACCCTAGACAAAAAATTTCTTTTATAAGTTACCTATAGAAAATTTAGAAAAGAGTATTATTACGGAACTAATATTATGAAATCAATTAGAAAATTAATGAACAAATGAGCATCTAAAATTAAAAATATTATAAAAATTATCATCACAAAAATTATCATTCATAATTTTTTATTGGCCCATTAACTTTCAAGTGAAGATTCTATATACTTTTTATTTTAGAAAATGCTTTCTTTTTATTTTTTAGAATTAAATAAACTATTATTTATATCCATATAGATGGATAACAATAAAAATAATAAAAATAATTCTTTTTATTTAAATCTATTTTGCAAAAGGTAAATATTTAGTATTTTAGTATTTACCCTTAAAAAATATTAATTCCTTATTTATTACCAAATAAAAAAATGGCAACTTTATTTCGTTATCCTTCTCTATCTGCTGCATATCCAACCAAACCTTTCATTTTGGCGAAGAAGCCATGGCAGCTTCACTCTCATCTCTCACCTCTTCCTTCTCTTCACTCTCCTTCTCTTCTCACATTTCTCAAAGACCTCACTCCTCCCACGCCCTCACGCTCCCTCCCTCGCGCCTCCCCAAACCAACAACATTCCCTTCCCTTACTGTCTCTGCCTCCGCCGCCGTCCTTTCTCCGTCGGAGCCAGAAACTGTTGACCTCCGGCGACTCGTCAAGTCCAGGCTTCCCGGCGGATTCGCCGCTCAGACTATCATCGGTACCGGTCGCCGGAAGTCTGCCATAGCTCGTGTTGTTCTTCAAGAAGGAACAGGGAAATTCATCATCAATTACCGTGATGCTAAGGTTAATTTCGCATTCTAAGTTCAATTCACTTTGTTCTTAATTCAAAAGTTTGTTTATTTTTTCATTCTATGTTCAATTGATTTTGTAATTAAGCAAAAATTTGAGCTTTGGTTTTAGTTTTAGTGGAGTGTGTGTGTATTTTACTATTTTCATCAATGCGTGTTAGGGTTATTAACTGAGACTTGCAGATTTGTTCTTTGTCTATTGAGACTTGAGACTGGACTTAATTTTCAATTTGGTCCTGAAGTTTATTTTAATTTTGTTTAGACTCTCAAGTTTAGAAATGTAGCTTACTTTAGTCACTGAATCTGCTTCAATCACTTATATGTTAATGTCATGTTGATATCGATGGATGGTTATCACAATGATCACCCAAAACAATGTTGTTTTATGATTGGAGCTCAAATTGGATTGAAAGGACGTCGTTCCAAGAGGTATTTAGTGGAAAGCTTTCACATGACTTCTAATCATAAATATCTCTTGGATCAATGTCGTTCAATCTAACTTGAGCGCTATTCATAAAATAATATCAATTTAGGTATCCACCATGGTAGTAGTCCATTTGTATCATCATGACATTAATGTATGAGTGATGCAAGTTGTCTCAGGAACTAAAGTGAGATACATTTATAAACTTAGTGGACTAAACTGTCAGGGACTATTTTAGCAAAAGATTGAAACTTCAGGGATCAAATTGAGAATTAACTCATGAGGTGTGTTTTTCATTCTAAGTTCAATTAGTTTCTCTATTAAGCAAAGATTTTAGCTGAAGTATGCAATTGGATCTGTGTACATGGATGAAATAACCAAACAGGAATGGTATCGGTTATTAGTCTCGTGGGACCAATACCTAAGAAGGAGCCTTAAAATGCCTTGGACTCTCCCGCTTTTGTGGCGATGGTTTTCCCAAGGTCCTGTAGCTCATCGCAGTATCTATGTGTTTTGTTAATTTTTATTTTTTATTGTAGTAGTCGTAGTTGTATTTGTACTTGTAGTAAAAGATGGAGAGTGGCTGTTTTATTTTATGTTGTTCATTGAATGCAATATGTTGCTATAGTGTGCTGTGTGCATTCGCTTTCGAGTGTGATTGGTTTAGGTGGAAATAGGACAGTATTAGCTTGCTTGATAGTTGATGCAGCTAAAACTGATTCTGATTTCTCACTTCGCATAACAATTTTTGGCATCTTGCTGTCTTCTAATGTCTTTTCATTTTGTTATTAAGCAGAATTTTAGCCAAGGTTTGCAGTTTGATCTGTTTATATGTAATATGTGAATGTACATCTACATTTAATTTCATCTGCAATTTATTTGTTGCACAGGAATACCTTCAGGGAAACCCATTGTGGCTTCAATACATTAGGTTCCCCTTAGTAACTCTTGGATATGAAAATAGTTACGATGTTTTCGTCAAAGCCGAGGGTGGTGGCCTCTCTGGTCAAGCGCAAGCAATCTCCCTCGGTGTTGCCCGTGCCCTGCTGAAGGTGAGTGAAGATCACAGACAACCTCTGAGACAAGAAGGGCTTCTGACTAGAGATTCTAGAGTGGTTGAGAGGAAGAAACCTGGTCTGAAGAAAGCTCGCAAAGCACCTCAGTATTCCAAACGTTGAGGTTGCAAACCGCAATCTTACATGTATGGTCTTTGTCTTTTTCTTTCCTTTGTGTCTCTGTAATTGATTACATGTGAAACAATATCAATTGTTTTCATTGTAGTTGTAGATTTCCTTTTAGAAATTTTAAGGAGAAAGTTAAACAGTTCCCTTGGCTTCTGTATACATAACCATGTCCTTTCTTTCTACTTATCTTTCCTTTTTCTGTATCAACCCACAATGAATTGGGAATTCTAGGTATGCTATGCATATGATTTTACTGTGTTGTGTCCCTTTATCCTCTCCAATCTCAACCAAAGTCATTAGGGTAAATCATACTAATATTTCTTGTGGTTAAGTGATACACACGGCACCCAGTGATTTGTCATGATCATATAAGAAGGTTATAGTTACATTTTATTTAATATAGGGATGTTTTATGACGTATAACTTAAGTCTCATGAGAACCTGAGAGGTTAATGCATGCTTTTTACAAATTGAAGAGTGTGCTTAACCTCAGAAAAGATTAGTGTAATTTATCCAAATACTATGGCAGTTTTCCTTGGAAAGACCTGAACTTTGTGGTCTTCACCCATAATTTTTTTATTAGTGTAATTTATCAAATATTTTCAATTTTGCATTAGTTTGTTATACATAAAATAGTACCATTCTTGTGGTGATGAGAATATGAAATGCATTCACTCCCATGCACATTTTTTCCCCCTAAACATAATTTTTAACATAGAGAGAAGCCCTTCATAACCCAATGCAATTATGCATTGCCTACCAAACTTTTCTTGTTTCACACGTTGTAAACCCCCACTGAGTTTCTCTACTTACCAATTGACATGAGTTTAATTTATGCCTATCACTTGAATTTTGACATGGATTTCACTCATCATGAGTAACTTCTTGTTTTTGAACAATTGAAGATGATACAGTTTATTTCAACTTTAATGGAATAATAGTAGAATACATTGGTTTAGAGAGAAGTTCTCATTGTATTCAAAGACATTTTTTCAATACAACAAGAAGAAAGCCTTGTCCCACTAGGTGGGTGAATCAAACGACGCTATTGCGTTCTATCAAATTATTCGAATATATTATCAATCAATCCAGGTATATTATCAAAATATTTTTCTAAACATATTTAACCATTTTCATCGAACTCACAAGAAATAAAATTGGAATTGCCAATATCCAAAATAATGCCAATCATTGGCTCAAATCAAATGTATAATGTCTCATAGTTTTTGGGACCCCATTAACATGTTTGTCAACATGACTTACCACATTTAATGTCTCAAATCCCAACTTATATGTATGTATGATTCTCACTCGCCAAAGAAAGGTAGACAAAAGCCTCTCAACCACCACCCACCATTCAAACTAACCACTTCCTAGTTCCTATTGATTCATAATATTTTAATTAAGAATACTAAATTTTTTTTAAAAATGTGAGAAAGTAAGGGTTGATTGATTTAATATCATTAAAATTATTAAAATTCTTAATTTTAAAATAAAAATTATTCTTTTTGTATTTGTTATGACCAGTGTTTTCATAATATTAGTAAAATCTTATGAAAAATATCTTGTCACTTGTATAAAAGAAAAGAAAAAAAGAAGAGATACCTAATGTCCTTGTCTCTCATATAACTATATAAGTTAGAGCAATATCTTTCTCCAATAATCAAAGTTCATTTGAAATTCTAAATTGTAGCAATTGAGTCGTCAAAAATAGCTAGCAAGTAGTAACCATGTCTATGGACACCCCATTACTTCTTGATGGTAACAGTGATACTGGTAACCATGGTAATTATGGGGATGAAAATGATGAAAAGCCATTGAGCTTAGTTAAGAGATTTGGGTTTGAATCAAAGAAGCTATGGAAGATAGCAGGTCCAGCAATAATCACTGCCTTATGTCAGTATTCACTTGGTGCACTCACTATAACTTTTACTGGTCTTGTTGATGAGCTTGATCTTGCTGCTGTTTCTGTTCAAACCTCTGTTATTGCTGGTTTAGCCT
>JASCZI010181391.1:79332-90361 GCA_036250425.1 Stylosanthes scabra
CTCATGGTGAGTTCATGCTAATATGCTATAATTTTTGTATATATATATATCAATTAATCTAGGTGTACACCTCTTTTTGTCAACCAAGTCCAACCAAGTTGTTACTGTGAACATGTTCTATATATACAACGAACATGTTTCTATAGTTGACACGAACATGTTGCTTTTAAATTCTCTGTTCGTTCTAGTAGTAATATTTTGTTCATGCACAAATAGAATTTTATATATACAACGAACATGTTTTATAGTTAACAATGAACAGGTTTAAATTTTCTGTTCGTTCTAGTAGTAATATTTTGTTCGTGTAGTGAACAAAATTCACTTGGTTTAACTTGGTTGGAGAAAATAGATGTACATGTAACATGACTATATATATATTTTGCATGTGTATATATAACTTGTAGAAGAAGTTATTGTCATATCTTGTATACAATAATACTGTTTATGCACCAAAACATTCTTGATACTCTTTATAAAAAGTAGGGTAAACACGCTCCCGTCTCTAATTATTTGCAATTTGGACATAGCGCTCTCAAATGATTATAAAATTCTAAATCGATCCTTGATGAAATGAAAAACTCGACAGATTATTATATTATTTTTATTATTTATTAGTATCTTCTTTCTTTAATTATTATGTATGTAATTGAGAACAGTTGGGTATGGGAAGTGCATTAGAGACCTTATGTGGGCAAGCATATGGTGCTGGTCAGATTAGAATGTTGGGAGTTTACATGCAAAGATCATGGGTCATTTTGTTGACCACTGCCCTTATTTTGGTACCTGTTTATGTCTGGTCACCTCCTATCTTAAAGCTTATTGGACAAACTTCAGAGATCTCAGATGCTGCTGGTAAGTCTGTTTACATATAAAGATTTATAACTAATCAAAATAATTAGGTTATCTTTGATTTCTATTTAATCTTTCTAAATTTCCTACTTCATCTATGTATGTGTATAAAAAGTTATTTTTTGTGTAGTATATAGTTATTTACCTGCTTCTTTGAGAATAACTGGATTCATAATTTGATATCAGAATTTGGACACCGGAATCTTTCTAATTTAATATAATTTTCAATTTTTAGATTAGGAAAAAATATCAAAATTATTCACAAAAAATTTAGATGCTGACACCACATGAATGGAAGAGAAAAAGTTTTTTACCTATGAATGATATGTTTTGTTTGTCAAAACTAAACAAACATAACGTGACGCTGGCACTCCAATTAATGTTGTTTGGGTAGTTTTGACAAACGGAGCATATCTTTCATGGGTAGAAAACTATTTTTTTTCGTCCATAGGTAAGTTTATCGACACCCGAATCTTTCGTACGTAGTTTTGTATTTTTTTCATTTCAAAATAAAGAGTTTTAGTATAAAACAGATAAAAAAAATGCTCTTATAAGAGGATTATATCTTTATCTTATGGCTTAAATTTCTGAGATAAAAATTTTAATAACATATTTATTACTTTGTTTTTTCTTCTTGTGTAGGAAAGTTTGCCTTATTAATGTTACCCCAATTGTTTGCCTATGCTTTGAACTTTCCCATCCAGAAGTTCTTACAAGCACAGAGAAAAGTGATGGTGATGTTATGGATATCAATCATAGTGTTGGTTCTTCATGCAATATTTAGTTGGGTCCTAATATTGAAGCTAGGATGGGGTTTAACAGGAGCAGCAATTACTCTTAACACATCATGGTGGTTGATTGTGATTTTGCAATTATTGTACATTTTCATTTCCAAATCTGATGGTGCTTGGAGTGGATTCACATGGCTAGCATTTCTTGACTTATTTGGTTTTGTAAAGCTTTCTTTGGCTTCAGCTATTATGTTATGGTACCATTCTCTTCCCCTTTATTTTTCTCATTTAATTTAAAAAATAGACTTATGCACCAAACACAAGTATAATGAATTCTAACACAGAAAATTTGAATCATAACAAAGAAAATAAGAATTATTTTTTTGAGATAGATGCACATATAGCGTTACCGATATATAATTTAGGGTATTTTTCAGTGTTCTAAGTATTGAACCGACCAGTTCAATCAAAAATCGGTCCATGATCCAATTCAGTTGAAGGCAGAAAACTAAACTTTAGAAAACCGATAAAAAACCAGGCAAACTAATAAAAAGATTGACGGACCAATCAAATTAGACCGGTTTTTTAGCCCAAAAACAGTTTTTAAATTTTTTTAGAAGAATTTTACATTATAATTTAAAGAGTAAACACCCCTCCCGATTTCTGAATTTTTTCGTTTTGGACAAGGCACCGCTTAATGAATCGAAACTCCCAGAGCGGTCCCTAAGCAATTAAAAAATGGGACAAATCGATCCCTAAAACCACCTAAAAATTGGTTACAATGTGACATGTCAGGGATTGATTTGTCTTATTTTTTAATTGTTGAGGGACCGTTTCCGAGAATTTCGATTCATTAAGGGGTGCCTTGTCCAAAACGAAAAAGCTCAAAGACCGAAAAGGGTATTTACTCTAATTTAAATAACTTTATTATATATTTGAGTAAATCGATTTGACCTTAATTAGACCATTAAACTATTGAACTAATCACTCCATTGAACTAATCACTCCATCGATTCAATGACGGGTCCAATTATTGCAACCTTATTATTTTTTGGATAGTATTTTCATGGGGCAGATAAGTTTTTTGTGTCTATGACATTTATTTGTGATTTGTTTTTCAATTTCAGTTTCTATAAGTATTATTTTAGGTTTGGTCATAAAAGATTTTAAAACGTCATATTTTCTTTCATTAAAGGTTGGTGCGTCGGATAAGTTTTTAGTATTTAACAAGAACAAATTTATAACAAAAATTAATACAAATATTCAAAAAAATTAAGGAAAGCCTAACAAAAATTGTAAAAACCTAAAAATAAAATTGTTGGTTGGAAATATGGTTTTTGAAAGTAATATAAACTCTAATTAATTTTGATGGCAGCTTGGAGTTTTGGTACTTGATGATATTGGTGGTGATTACAGGACGTTTGCCAAACCCTTTAGTACCTGTTGATGCCATATCTATTTGGTAAAACATTCTTTACCATTATTGTCCATCTACATAATTTTTTTTAAAAAAATTGTTATAATTTTTATGATGAATTGATGACCATAGATGTAAACAAAGTTAAGAATTTTGGAGGGAAAAAAATTCTGGTTCTCTTTTATTTTTTGAAAAAAAAAATCTATGCTGTAATTAACTTGTTCTCATGTGTTTGTAGTATGAACATAAATGGTTGGGATGCCATGATTGCAATTGGGTTCAATGCTGCAATAAGGTGAGATCATCTATCTATATGTACTTTTTTTTTTCTTAGAACAATTCCTTTTTACATCATATCAAATTCTTCAATTTATACATGTATGTGTTCTATTTACATAGTTAAGTAAATGAATATAGACAATATTAGTAAAATATTTTAAAGTGATTCTTTTATCCTAATTTCTAAGCTTTAAATCTTAATTCCTAAATTTTAAGTTATTCTGAAGTTTAAATTTTAAATAAATCTTAAAAATATAAGGATTAAAATTCAGTTTCTTATATTATTTATGCAATTTTAAATGAAAATAATTTTAATCAACCATTTTTAAATGAGAGCATAAATTACCTCCTCTTACATAATTTCTTTTTTTTCATTGGACGCTCTCTGAATCATTGTTACCGTATTTTCCAATGACCGACACGACTCATTTTTTCTAAAAAGAAAGACAAAATAAGAGAACAGAATTATGACCACAGTTATTAAAAAGCGCACAATATTTTTACATTTTTAAGAATTATACAAAATCCTTTATATATCAATTAGGATAAATCTATTATTTCTCTAACAAAATATATGGTATAAGTATAACAAATGATAAATATGAATAACTTATGATATTTTATTTGTGAGCAGTGTGAGAGTCTCAAATGAACTTGGAGCTGGTGATTTTAAGGCAGCAAAATTCTCAGTGTTGGTGGTTTCCATAACTTCAGTTTCCATAGGAGTTGTTGCCATGATTGTAGTGCTCATAACAAGAGAATACTTCCCATACTTGTTTACTTCAAGTGATGCAGTTGCAAAAGAAACAACTAAGCTTGCTTCCTTATTAGGTGTCACAGTGCTACTAAACAGCCTTCAACCTGTCCTATCCGGTTAGTCCATTAATAATTTAATTTCTTCTTAATGAGTAAATTACTCTATAATTAATCTCTTATAGTAATATTTTAACTGAATTACTTAATATAATACGTGTCGTGTTTAATTATATTTAGGTGTTGCTGTTGGAGCTGGATGGCAATCTCTTGTAGCATACATCAACATTGGTTGTTACTATGTTGTTGGTTTACCAGCTGGGATACTTTTGGGATTTACATTTGGTTTTGGAACAATGGTGAGAGGAACCATTGCATCACTATCTTTGTTTGAAATCACTGATTTCTGCCCTGATTTTAGTAGTAACACTAATTATATGTTTTAAAATAATTGTCGCTTTTATTTTTTTGGTTTATTAAAAATTAATATATCTAGACAAAGTCTAAAAATCGAAAGAGATAATTAGTAAAATGAGAGTAATAATTAGTAATGTTTGAAGTCTATAGAGTGTTAGTGTAAGTTTCTTTTCATATAAACATTTAATACCTAATCATATATTATTACATTAACAAAGATAATTAACATTCAGCTAATAAAAAAATATTACCAATGTATGTATTAACATTTGTTTAATAATGGTCTGAGATCTAATAATTTGCAATACAATCTCACCTTTGTTTAATACTATCTATTCTTCAAAATTTATTTGTTATATTCATGTATGTGACATTTTTCAAATAGATTTTTTTTTTGGTGAAGACATTTTTCAAATAGATAATTAAGCTAAACCATTTTATTTCGTTCATCATCAATTACTGTTTATTTATTTCTTATTATATGTTTCATTTTGTTGTTGGTCTTAATTTTTAGTGGTGATAATTTTGCAATTTATTATGGTACCTTCAGGGCATTTGGTCAGGAATGATTGGAGGCATAGTTTTGCAGACCATGATCCTTATAATTGTTACTTTAGTAACCAACTGGAGAAGAGAGGTTGGCTCTCTACAAATTTAGCATTCTCTAATATTAATAATTTTCTTTCTATTGATTGTTATTGTACTAATTAAATAATGTTTTATTTATTACCAATGGATATATTTCACAGGCCGAAGATGCAGAAAGCCGAGTGAAGAAATGGGGTGGATCATCATCTGCTTATACAGAATAAATTATGAGTAGTAGTTTAAAATTCTGAACTATTTTAATTTTTTTAAATGAGTAAAATATAAAGAAATTAGTATTTAAGATAATGATTCAGGATTCTTAATTATTTTTTATGTATAAATATAATGGATTGAATAAAATTAACATGGGAGTCTTTGGAGGCATGGCTGGCACAATAATTTGATGATCTCATGGAATTCAATCTAGGTTATATTCTCGCAATTTCATGTGTATTGAAGTAAAGTTGTATAGAGAAAAATGTTATTTTTAAGAGATTATAAAATCTCACAATTTCGTTTTCATAAGAGTTAACTATTAAATTATCCAGAAATTTTCATTTCAGTGATATTATCACTGAATTTTTATGAAATCAAAAGTGTCTTTTATTTTTTTTTAAATTTGGCAAAAATATCTATTTATTACTTAACTATCATAATGTTAACTATTAATAGATCTCATTTTATAAAAATTGAAAAGCATTTTATTGAGCAATTTTAATGAGTAACTCTTTTGATAATTGGTAATCTCTGATATTATATGTATAAATGTTTACTTGTTTAATTTTTTTTGTAATTACTTGTTTAAATTTATTCAAATTGAAATATACAAACATAACACAAAAATATAATATAATATATTTATATATACTATAAAATTAGACACAATGTCACAATCTATAAAATTAATTAAAAATTAGATTTAAAAAAATAAAAATTACTTAAATAGACTTATACCATAAAATCAATAGTCACCAAAAAAAAACAATAAAATCAATAGTTTTTTTTTAAAATTTTAAAAAATTCATACCCGAACAGTCTAACACAACTGTGATGAATCTTATTTCTCAATCTCGTTCCCATTCCCAATTCCCAATTCTTGTTGTAATTACTATTCAGTCCTCCTCCTCCTTCTCTCTCAACAATGTTCGCCAACAACTACACCAAAGTATCGATCACCGTTTCCGACGAAGAACCCGACGAACTCGGTCGTATGCGCGTCCGTGCTCGCCGGAAACGGAAGAAACTCAGCAACAGGAGGCTTCTCCGGCGCCTCTTTGTTAGATACTGGACACTTCTCGTCATTATCCCCGCCGCGTGCTTGCTCTTCTTCGAAGCTTCTAGAATCGCCCGCTACAATTCTTCCAGCTCCAATAACGTCGATTCGGAAACAGTTACGGTAACTACGCGTGATGATCGTGTTGTCAATGAATCGAAACCCGCGCTGGGAAAGGGAATGGGCGTGGAGCAACATAAGAACTTGAATCGCCTTGATCCAACTACTCATGTTGTTGCTGGCGTTAGAGAACGTAAGTTTTTTTTTCTTTAATTGCTCCAGGATCATCTTATTTTTCTCACTTTAGGAATCGTACAATGTAGTTATGTGTGTAGTTTTTATTCGCTTTTTAATTTTGTATTTTTACAATGTGATGTGGAATTTCTTGATTCAGTGAATTAAGTTATGATTTTAGCTTATTTTGTGTATCTGGTTAAGATAGTGAATTAGTGAGTGTGAAAATAATCAATTTGGTTGGTTCAATGCTTAGCTCAGTAGTACGGTTAAGCAAGCGTCGTCGGGTTCGAATCCCGCCTGCTGCATGTAGCAACCCATTGGCCAGCGGCAAAACCTTAAATGGAGCTTAGATCTGCGTTGGATTAGTCATTGGCTTGTTGGGTCGAGCATACAAAAAAAAAGTTAAATGTTGAAAATGATTGAAGTTTTATTGTTGGATTGATTAATTTTGGTGATTAACTTATTCTTATTGTTGTTTTTGCTGTCTGACGTTTTAACTATGTGGCATTTGACATTGGCATACATTTGCAGGTGAAGCAAATTTTTAAGGTGTATTTATAGGGTGTTTGAAGGAGACTTGTTTGTGAATTAAGAATTATGATGATGTGTGGAGTAATAATGTGATATAGATTGTTCAATGAGCTCACTGTTTGTCAAGAGTTTTCTGGTAGAATAGAATATGCTTAGTAACCGAAAGTAATAACCCCACGCTAAACCAAATCGGAACTATTTATAGTTAATGCTTAATAACTCTAAGTTGCATTTGATGGCAAATTTTACATAATACATAAAGGAAGAGGATCATGTTAGTAAGTAGTCGACAGATAACACAAAACTTTGTCTAGCCTTCATATGCAGTTGTGTTTATTGCTAGGTAATCGGTCATAAACTATGCTATATATAGTTTCCATTTTCTAATCTATGTAGTCGACTCCCATTTGTGGGGCTGAGCTTGGCTGTTGCTGATGTTGAATGACATGTGACTTATCTAATGGTATCAGGCTGCTTGAAAATCCTGCCGCCTGAAAATCTCGAGACTCTGGATATTCCTGAGGAGAAAGGATCGGGTGGACCTATTGATGAAGTTTTGTATATGAAATCAGAGAGTGATGCATCTTTCGTTGGAGGAAATACTACATTGTCTCAGTTGCGTGCAGAAGACACAAGATTTAATCTCTTTACTGGGAATCAAACTCTTGAGGAGAGAGATAGAAGTTTTGAGGTTATAAGCTGAATGGTAGTTTTTATTTTATTTGATACTTGGGGTTCTCTTTGTTATGCTTGGCTTATACCCTTTGTTTCTTTATATAGGTGAAAAAAACTGTGAAGGTTCATTGTGGGTTCTACAGTGTTAATGGAGGATTTAAGATATCTGATGAAGATGAAAGTTACATGCAAACATGCAAAGCTGTGGTATCTACTTGTGCATTTGGTGGCGGTGATGATCTATATCAACCGATTGGAATGTCTAAGGCTTCGATTCAGAAGGTTATTTAAGTAGTATAAGAATTCATTATTAATGTAGCTTGGAAGTCACCAATCTTATTTGCCAAATCAATTTAGTGATGTGCAGGTTTGCTATGTAGCATTCTGGGATGAGATTACTGTAAAAGCACAGGAATTAGTAGGACGTAGAATTGGAGAAAATGGATTTATTGGGCAATGGCGTGTTGTCATTGTTCGGGATCTTCCTTTTTCTGATCAAAGGTTGAATGGTAAAATTCCCAAGGTATTAAACCTTAAAGCTCTTTTCTGCGTATGGTAAATGATGTAGCATATCCTAATAATAATAATGTGCACAACATGTAGCTAAACTTGGTTCCTTGTTGCAGATAGTTGTTCTGCTATGATTCTTATTATGTTTCACCCATTGTTATGTAAACACGCTTATTTCTTCACGTACTCCCTTTTAATATTTCATTAACTCCATCAATTGTGCATATGCATATTGACATATGCAAGGTTATCAAACTCTAGATTTTCCCATAGACTTGAATTCCAAAATTCATCTTGCAAACTTGATTTGCAGATCTTAATTAGTAAACTTGAACAAGTTTATGTGTTAAGATTTCAGTAACCTTACTACCTTAGACATATTTTTTATTTGCGAAGGATAAAATAAGATATATGGCCATAGTGCTCTGCTATTTTCTGCTTCCCTTTTTGATTTTTTATGTTTATTTTTCCTGATTCTCTTCTATCATCTTCAATTGGACATTTTCAGATGCTAAGCCATCGCCTTTTTCCTCAAGCTAAGTACTCTATTTGGGTAGATTCCAAATCCCAATTTAGGAGGGATCCACTAGGTGTTTTGGAAGCCCTCCTTTGGCGCTCGAATTCAATACTTGCCATATCTGAACATGGAGCGCGAAGTAGTGTCTATGATGAGGCTAAGGCTGTTGTCAAGAAGAACAAAGCCAAGCCAGAAGAAGTTGAAGTGCAACTGAATCAATACAAAAAAGATGGTTTGCCCGAAGACAAGAGATTTAATGGAAAGAAAGGTTTTCTTAAATTCTTTTGTATATTCTTAAAATTGTTCTTTTTTTTAGTCATAGAATGAATGCTTTCATAATTATATTATCAAACCTGGACTTCCATTGGATTGTTTTTTCAATCTTTGCACCATTCTTGTTCTTTGCAGCTCTATGTGAAGCCTCTGTAATCGTGAGGAAGCACACACCGCTAACTAATCTATTGATGTGTGTCTGGTTTAATGAGGTCGTTCGCTTCACTTCACGGGATCAGCTCAGCTTCCCATATGTTCTGTGGCGGCTGAAAGCATTCAAAAACATCCATACGTTCCCTGTCTGTACCCGAAAGGATCTTGTCAATAGCATGGGACACATCCGCAAGGCGAAACCATTGCAAAGCTGACCTGATTTATTTAAATGGTTAGAAGCAATGGCTATATCTGCAATTGTCTAACCCATTCCTTTTTAGATATGATTCATTAGTCCCCCTAAGTATGATTTTTACTTGTACCATAGTGTGAGCTCTTTGATTAGATTATTTCAGATAAGATATAGCTTCTATGACAAGGTAAATCAAACAAACAAAGATTTTGCTGTGGAGCTGGTTCCTAACACACATGAACTTGTATAGCAACATCAATGTTTTCATATTTTTCAGATTGATGTTGCAATCTATCATGTTCAATAGAAATTAAATACAGGCAAGCATGTGAACCAGTTGGGCATAGCATAATACAATCCATTCGTGTAGTAGATGCCTTGTCAGCTTGGGGATTCATATTTGTTAGTTGTTACTTTCTTTGTTCCCTTTGATCTATTATTGTTACCTTTTGGTACATCCTTAGATCAATTTATATTTATACACAAGTTTCTGAAGGCTGGGTTGTTGGAAAATAGCTTAGGATATAGCTGTACCTCCTAGATGCTTATCTTTATGATTATTTGGTTTTAGTTTCCAAGTTCAGGAATTAGTTATGTTTGTGATCTGGCCCTTTCTATTACCAAAATTTGGTGTGTTTTAACACCTGAAAATAATTATGTTTTGATGGAGAGTTAAAATTAGATTATAATTGAAACTGATAATTTTAAACTAAAATGGCTTAAAAATAATTTTTTTTTTATTTTACGATTATAAGAAAAAGTTCCTTTTTTGTTGAATGGTAAGATTTTACTAATTTTATATTATTTTTGCAATTACATCATATAAAATATTTTTTCCCATATATTTAAAATGTAATGAATTATTTTAAAATCACTTTTTAATTAAAATATACAAACATAAATTAATCTTGTCTCGTCTAAAATCCAAAACCTATTGCTAACATTAACAATGATCTCTCTTCATTGCTCAAAATGTTAAAGGGGAAAAAGATTCACGTTATTTTATATTTTAAATGGTTTTAAGACCTAATTTAATTTCTTTATCTCATATGTCATCATGTCATTAAATAGTTAAAAGATAGTTAACTCTTATATCGATAATTAAAAAAAAAAAATTATTTGGAAAATATTAAACTTTTAAAAAGGTTAAAATTTTCTGATCCAAATCATATCGCATCCCACTAATCCTCTGTAGATCAGCCAATAGAAATCCAATATACCATGGGACACGCGTCTTTAATTTTTAATTGTATTTTCTAACGGGTATCATAGCTGGAAGCCTGGAACTTTATAGAAAGCACTAAATTATAATTATAGGAAGTGCATGTAAGTTTACTTGATCGGAATATGGTATTCTATTAACAGTGACTATTCAGATTTAATATAAAATATTGGAACGGGCATTAAAAACACTTTGGTAGAGTGAACATGAAACAAGAGAGAACATGTCATTCCTGCAATCGGTTCACACGTTTCAACCTAGTATGAGTGAGCAATTGTTAGCTATGTCCACGTTGGTCAAAAAGGCTTTGTTATTATAAAGTCCCGTTAAGCTTATAAGACCGGCGTGATTGGACTGAGCAAGGCATTTTTTTTAAAAAGAAATATATATATATATATATATATATATATA
>JASCZI010181392.1:16263-35917 GCA_036250425.1 Stylosanthes scabra
TTGCCCCGGAACTGGGAAATCGTTGTCTATGGAGAAAGTGAAAGAGTCTTTACTCAACTGGGCAAAAGAGGTGAGCTAATATTATTGGTTTTAGGATTGCGAACAAAATGTTCTGATGTATGTGTTGTGCATTTCTTGAAATTATTTTTTGGTTGGAGATGTGTTCTTGCATAATTTGTGATATCCATCCTTAAGTTATATTTGGTGGAACTTTATGGCAGAATTACTATGATTGATGCATTTAAGAAGTATACTTTGAAAGGTTGAAAGATATTTTTTGTGTTTTTGGTTTTCTACTTTTCTCAACCCTTCTAATGGTTTTTTCCAATTGATATATTGTTAATATGTTCCTTATGGACTAGGAGAATACCATATGCATTGATTTCCAATTGTATGCATTTGATGCCCACTTTTAACTTATCTGAACAAACACACTACCAACTCTGTAAATGGAAATGCTCTATCTAGATTGCAATGTGTTTTTTTTCCCCTTTCACTAACAACTTCTTATCTGGTTTGCAGGCAGGTTTCTCACTGCCAGATGTTTTATCAGTAAATTGTACATCCCTTGCCAATACATCTGATATTTTCACCAAGGTAGGAGGAATCCAAAGCATACATTATTGAAGTTTTCTTTCCTCTTTTGACTGACTGTCAGACTGGTTCTAATAGATACTTGGTTTAAGCCAATCACCGGGAAAAAGGGTTTCGGCAACACCCTTGCAACAACTTCAGAACATGTATTCACAGAAATCTTCTACCAGGAATATGACGTAAGTCCCATTCTTGCTCTAGACTTTGCTAAATGTATACACATCCTTTTTTTTTGTGATAAATGGCACGCATAGATGATTTTGTATTGTCATCTAAGTTTGATAGGCATATGTCTTTGTGTTAATAGGTTGATAGTTGCTGATGAATTAGATTACCTAATAACCAGAGACAGGGCTGTGCTCCATGACCTTTTCATGCTTACCACCTTTCCATTTGCCAGATGTATATTAATAGGTAAATTGCTTACAAGTTGTAAAATTGTTTGACACTATTTTGTTGTGTAATAAAAAAAAGGCTTTAGCTTATTCTGAGTGTTGCTTTTGTTTATTCAGGGGTAGCAAATGCTATTGACCTAGCTGATCGTTTTCTTCCAAGGCTTACATCCCTGAATTGTGAGTAAATCAAGTCACTCGGTTTCGTTGATGATCTTTTGTTTCATTTTAAACTATTTGGTGATTGTATCTCAATGACATTAAAAATGAAGTTCAACCTTGTAATGTATAACATTGTTTGATGGTGATTTTCTTTGAGTTTTTACTTTTTAATTTTCTTTCTTTCTTCCTGTTCCAGGCAAGCCTACTGTTGTGACTTTTCGTGCCTACTCTAAAGATCAGATCCTTAGGATTCTTGAAGAAAGGCTAACTGTGAGTCCATTGCTATTAAAATTTAAGTTGTTCTCACTTCCATCTCAAATAATTTATAATAGAAACATGTGACTTTTTTTTTTCTTTCATAGATGTTATGTCTATGATGCTTTGAATTTGCATCTTTATGATAGCCGAAGAAAAAAATAAACCAATGTTAAATTTCTCCTTGTTGATTTCCCCTGTTTACTAATAGTTGTTTTCTCACCATCAGGAACTTCCTTACACTGTCTTTCAACGCCAAGCACTGGAACTATGTGCTAGGGTAAGTCCATTTGTTGATGTCTGTGCAAGTTTACATTTGCTGTTATCGTATTGGCTTTATCTAGGATACTAAATCATATAAAAGCTGAATATGAATCTCTTGCAAATGAAAAATTCTTGAACTTTTAAAGAAAATACTATCTTAATTGTTTTTAGAAATTTCACCAGATTTTACATACTGCTCTATATTATTCTTCTCATTCTTCATGGTCTAAAATATAATTTTGGATGTTGTAGCTGATTTCAATTCTGAAGTAGTTCACATGTTTAATTCTCATGTATATATGAATGATAGTGATATAAAATTCTTGTTCACTTCTTTATGCAGAAAGTTGCTGCAGCTTCTGGAGATATGCGGAAAGCTCTTTGTATATGCAGGTTAGTCATTTTATTGCAATACTAATCATAAACAAATATTATTCAACATAATCTACCTTGTTTCAAATTTGTTTCTTTGTATAGATCAAAATATTACCATACTTGAACAACTTTACATTTTTTGTTGCATATCCCTCTTAGCAAAATCAAGCAAAATCATTTTGACGGATTATTTTCTTTCAGGAGTGCAATAGAGATGCTAGAAGCAGAAATTAGAGAATCTGTGTGCAATTTGAATACTCCATTGGAAGAGAAATCATCTTCTGAACAAAATATGGCTACAGCTTCTGATCCTATGAAGAAGCAAGAATTTGACATTGTAAGTGATAAAAAAAATTGGTTTCGATTTACAGTTATGACAATTAAGGATTATAAAATCAGTATATACTAACAAAATGAAACCACTTTAGGGAAGTGTTAAATGGAATAAGTGCAAGTTTCATATATAATCAATTTTGTGATACCATCTATGAGTTTGAATATATTACGACTTAAATAATGTGCAAAATTGCCCATATATGAGATTTATTTATAAGGAATTTTATTTAATAGTTAATTCAAAGGTCTAAGATCCTAACTAAAATGCAGGTAAGGATTGACCATATGGC
Organism: Stylosanthes scabra; assembly: GCA_036250425.1. Classification (NCBI taxonomy): domain Eukaryota; kingdom Viridiplantae; phylum Streptophyta; class Magnoliopsida; order Fabales; family Fabaceae; genus Stylosanthes; species Stylosanthes scabra. Next base: position 18,932 of record JASCZI010181392.1, read on the forward strand.
TCGTGCTTTGTCAAAGACATATAGATCACCAGTGGTGGATACTATACAGTCTCTGCCACATCATCAACAGGTAAACTTGACCTGAATATGCTAAAGAATTATTGAATTAGCAGTTAACACAATTACTGGAATGGAACAAACCATGAAATCTTTTCTTTTGATGTAATTATTTTGTAAGAGACCTATCAAAACTTAGTGAGCAAGGAAGATGAGAGAAATGCGTATTTGGGCTCTTAATTGTAATAGATTCACAAAAATCTGTAATCTAGTCTGTACTATAAAGTTGATTGGCTTTTCCAATAAATTATATGTAAAAGTAAAACTAGAATATGACAAGGATTTATAGAAAAAAATTGCATTGACTACATTTGAACTGTCATAGAATTATAGAAAGTTGAAAGTCATTGAAGGGTGGGTAAAGAAGCACCTGTAGCAATTTCATATATTAAGGGGGTAGGTGATTGTTGAAAGACTTATTTAACACAACACTCAAACTCACCTAAAGGCTAATTAGGTATTAATCAAGGTTTATATTTTAACAGAATACTAAAGCTAATCAATTCTAATTGTAGAAGCACTCTTTTAATACTAAGTAAGTTAGTGTCTATAACTTCCCCCCTGAATATGTGCCTTTTGCAGATTATTCTCTGCTCATCCATGAAACATTTCCGTGGAGCCAAGAAAGATACAATCCTTGGAGAGGTGCTCTTTCATGCTTTTGAATTTATGAAAATTAAATGATTCCTCCCATTTTAAAATATATATTGATGGCTATGGTTCTAATAATCTTGCAGTTATATAAATCATACTCTGAGTTATGCAAATTGACACTTATTCCCCCAGCAGGAATATTGGAATTCTCAAACATGTGCAGAGTGCTTAATGATCAGGTACCAGAAAAAGCTACAGAAGTATATTATAGATTTCTAGATGTATCTTGCTACCATTGATTGTGAATATTTCAATGAAATGATGAAACATATTATAATTGCAGGGGCTCATTAAACTAGGACCGTCGCGAGAGGATAAATTGAAAAGGGTAACTCCAAAAGTTGATGAGGCTGATATTACTTTTGCATTGCAGGTAGTCTTTTTGTTCTTGAGGACCTTGTATAATTTTATTTTTTACATTTTCTTTCGGAATTTGTAGCTGAAGATTTGTGTTATTTTAATTTCATGACAGGGAATCAGGTTTTTTAGAAATTGTCTTCAATGATCCGCTCATAGATTGGTGATTTTGGTTAAGCTTGATTGGAGACAGTAGATTAACTAGTTTTATGTTCTCTACTCCATATATAAAGGTAGGAAGCCCTTGCTTTTTACATGCCTTTTATAAATCTTGTAGATTTGATGTTTTTTGCTACTAAACTTCACCATAATTCTAAAAAGCTTTTTGTTCCTTGTTCTTTTTCAGGTTATTTCATTATGTATATATACCTTGAAACAGTTGAAATTGCTTGGGAGTTGGGAAGAATTTTCAGCTGACAAGCAACTGCTATCTTCTGATAGATTACTTGTTTTCCTTGAGAGCAATGCAAGCAAAGGAAGAAAACATTATCTTATCTATGGTTTAATTCAAAATTTTAGAATCTTGGTCACAAAAATAATCTGATTCTTTTCTCATCAACAATAAAAGCAAAAAATTGTCTTGCTAGTAAGGCGTTTAGTTACATAGGTCAGAGGATATCACATCATTAAATGATTCTTTTTTCAAGTTGAAATTAGCAATTTAGTGTTGTGCTAGAAGTTCTGAAAGTATCTAGATATTTGCATGTAATGTGATAGACTTGAAAGCAATTCATGTATGTCTTAACTATGCCGTCTAATGACTGTTCATGTTCAAAATTTTGAATAGTTTTGTAATTATTATTATTCAAAGATTATTTGGTAATCTGTGTTGTTTTGTTAAAAGGTGATTATAATACTTAATTCTCAAATATCAAATCCTTTGATTATCCTTTGCTTTCTGTTGTAAGCCTTCACATATCAAATCCCAAGTATCTAATTTGAATATGTCAGTTAATCTGACAAAAATTGCAATCCTTTTTAATTACAAAATCACGATATCATTCAGTTAATACTTAATTCTCAATATGATCTGTTTCTGTGTCCTTTTTGTTATATACGCTAGAAGTTCTTTCATTTAATACTAAGATGTATTAATGTTTCAGTTAACTGTAAAATTGAAGGCTACTTCCGAGAAGCTCGAGTTTAGAAGATTAATATATGTGAAGTTTTTTCATTTTGTTAAACCATTAAAACTTAATTTCATAGTGAAGAGAAATAGAGAATCTCTTCCTATTATAGTCATGGACATCAATATTTTAGCCATGATTATAATATCAACTCTTCTCCACCAATGTAATAGTAAATTAGTAATACTAAGCTAAGTATGTTCGGATATAAAGAAGAATGCTCAAATTATTGTTTAAAGTTATACTCACATCTTAATTACTTAATCTGGTATTCATCGTTTATGTTAATAACTGTTATTTTCTTTATAGAATCATTAACGACATTTCAGTGACAGAAATATGAAGCAAATTGAGTATATAGAAATAATACTAGATTGAGACATGGATATAACTTTAAGAAGAAGTTTTAGAGAAATGTTCATGTATTTTTAACGGTTGATTTTAATTAATTTTAAATGCTAGGTAACCAATAAAAAATCAGCAAACAATTTATTTTGGATGTTCTATTTTTTTAGGTTTTGGATGTTCTGTTTGTAGGTTTCAGATGTTCTATTTCTTTTATTGATTGTGGATTACTTTAGATTTTAGATGTTCTATTTCTTTTTATTGTGGATGTTCTATAAACAATAGTTTTGATGTTCTATTTTTTGTTGGCTAATTTGTTGGTTAAAAAATTATTGATTACCTATACTTTTCCTATATATAATTAAAATTAACGACTAAAAACAAACGAACATATGAGTTTTCTCTTATATCTTAAACGCTTCCTAACTTTAGATCATCCACGGTTAATCAGTTATAGTTGTAAAAATTGAACCGACCCGGTTGATCGAATTGAAAAACTAGACACCAAGCCGGTTCTAGCAGGCTCAAGGACCAAGTTGCTTTAGAATTGGTGGGAGTGGGAACCGCTTTGGACCGCCTGATTGTGGTGACTCAGTCGATTTTGAAAACCGGACCGGGTCAATTTTTCTAAAAGAAAAAAAGAGCCCTCTGTGGTTGGAGGCTTGGTTGGATGGCATATGTATGTGCCTCCTAATGAGGAGGCACCGGGTTCGATCCCTAGAGTGGAAATAGAACCCCTTTAGTGTGTGCGAGTATGTGAAGGGTGTGTTGTGTTGTGATGTACTGTCCACACTGTCCAAAAAAAAAAAAAAAGAGCTCTCTTAACTCCTTAAACGATGCCGTTTATTCTTATGGAAGAAGGAGAAAATGAGATCAACAAGCGTAAACCCCTCACTCTCTCTCAAAGAGATCCTCACCTCACTCCCTCCGGCGCTCCTCTGCCGCCGTGCCTCGCCTTTGTCTGCGTCGTCCCAGCAGCCTTGGCGTCGCCGTGCCTCGCCTGTCTCTGTGCCGACCCAGCAGTCTGTCTCTTCCTTCGCCTGGTTCCTCTTCTACATCCGCCTCTGCCTCTGCCTCTGCCGGTCTGCGACGGTGAGTCTACCTGGCTAGCTCCAGTTTATTTTTATTTTTTATTTTTATAGTTATTTCTTGTTTAATTTTTATACTGAAACTGGATTCTTGCTATTTTATATACTGTGACTTGTTAATTTTTATATTAATTCCATTTTGCTGGTTTATATACATTGTAATGGTTACTTGTTGCTAATTAATATAGCAGATTCATTAATCTTCCCATTTTAGTACTTTGCTATACTTTGTACCTAATTATTTCATTCATAAATTAGTATAACAGTTTTGCTTTTTTATACATTAAACAATAAAAGAAATCAATATGAACAGATACCAACATAGAGTAAAATCATGATTTCATGTATCCCATTTGCTTTATGATTTACTAGCCAAAAAGAAAAAGCAGGAAGTGAAGTTCAATTACAATATATAGTTTATGCCTTTATGGATGTTATGCTTGCAATTTGCACTCTTATTATATCAAATTAAGATACTATTTTAGTGCTTTTGGATGAGTTGTTTTTAGAAATCGGGTTAGATTTCTATTCTGATAATGAAATCTAGGTTTTTGTTAATAAAATGCAGATTTAACGGTTTAATTTAGACCAAATAAGGTTATGTTTAAGTGATGATATTATTATGTTCCTTGCCCCTTTGTCTTAAAGAGTGAATGCCCTTAATCTTTGATCAAACGCCCTTGTCTGTTATTGTTGATACATTTCCTTGCACTCAATATCTGATTGTTTTTGTTCCCAATTGAAAGTTAAAACTTATAATGTGACGAAGAATGATTTTGTAACCGTTTTACTTGAATCCTACATCGTAGCAATAGCATGGTAAATGTTTGTGACTTTTGTGTGTGTGTCCAAAGAAACTCATAAAGAAAAAACTAAGAGGAGGAAGGTTTGTGACTGCTTTACTTTAACATTGTTTCATGCTAGATGAAAAATGTAATTTGGATATTCTAAAGTGAAAAAATTACTAAAGCGGTGAAGTGAGTAATTAATCTCTATTGAATTTGTAACTTCTTGTATGTAACCCCACTATCTTAATTTAATGGTGATTAAACATTTATTTCTCATGTATCATCTTCTTTTTCCTACTTTAAAAGATTTTGATCTTACAATACCCGAATTTCTTTTGGATGAATTTCGCTTGAAAATAGATGGAGTTTATGTGGCAATTTTATTTTATTTATTGGTGACAAAGTAAGCTTATGGGGAGTTAAAAGTTTTAAATGGTTCATATTGTAGTTTGTCAAATAATTTTTGCAATGATTTGGCTATTGAAGGTTTTTTTTATTAGTTATGGAAAAATAACTTTTCATTTATTAGCTAAAACCTATTTTTTTCTGTAAAATTGACAGACGTCTTTTTTCAGCTCTCCGTTTTCACTCTCCTTCTCCACTTCCTTTCACCGCCGGCACTAGAGCGCATGCCAGCACCACCACACGCAGTCTACTTATGAAATGCCTCCTCCAGCATCACCACCCCCGAAAGGAAACAAGCCTTACTTCTTCTACGGCCACCGCACACCCTCCCAAAACCGCCCAACCGTCTGTGGAGGCCTTTTCTCAAACCGCCAAACTCTCAAACCCCAGAAACCCCCCTCGAAACCCCCTGTTCCCTTTGAAATTCACAAGTGGGACCCTCATTTCCTCCCCCAAAACCCCTCACGACCACCAGCATTCTCATTCTCCTCCTCCCCCCGCATCTCTCCCATCGCCCGATTCATCATCGACGCATTCCGCAAGAACCGTCACACATGGGGCCCCTCCGTGGTTTCTGAGCTCAACAAACTCCGAAGGGTCACACCTCCCCTCGTTGCTGAGGTTCTCAAGCTCCAAACAAACCATACCCTTGCTTCTAAGTTCTTCCATTGGGCTGGTAAACAAAAAGGTTTCCACCATAATTTTGCATCCTATAATGCTTTCGCTTATTGCTTGAACCGTACCAATCAGTTCCGAGCAGCTGACCAGCTGCCAGAACTTATGGACTCCCAGGGGAAGGCCCCCACTGAAAAGCAGTTTGAGATTTTGATCAGAATGCATTCTGATGCCAATAGGGGACTTAGGGTTTACTATGTCTATGAGAAGATGAAGAAGTTTGGGATTAAGCCTAGACTGTTTTTGTATAATAGGGTTATGGATGCGTTGGTTAAGACATATCATTTGGATTTGGCACTATCTGTATATGATGATTTTAGGGAGGATGGGTTGGTGGAAGAGGCAATTACTTTCATGATATTGATTAAGGGGCTGTGTAAGGCCGGCCGAATCGACGAAATGTTGGAGGTTTTGGGGAGGATGAGGGTGAATTTGTGCAAGCCGGACGTGTTTGCTTATACCACTTTGGTTCGAATGCTAGTTTTGGAGGGAAATTTGGACGGTTGTTTGAGAGTTTGGGCAGAAATGAAGAAGGATAAGGTGGAGCCTGATGTGATGGCTTATGCTACTATAATTATAGGTTTGTCAAAAGCAGGGAGGGTTGAAGCGGGTTATGAGTTATTCAAGGAGATGAAGAGTAAGGGTCATTTGATAGATAGAGCTATATATGGATCACTTATAGAGTATTTTGTGGCAGAAAATAAGATAGGTGTGGCTTTTGATTTGTTGAGGGATTTGGTTAACGCAGGATATAGGGCAGATTTGAAGATTTATAATTTCCTTATTGAAGGTTTGTGCAATTTGAATAAGATTGTGAAGGCTTACAAGCTTTTCCAAGTTACCATCAAGGAGGGCCTTGAGCCGAATTTTTCATCAGTGAAACCGTTGTTGTTGTCTTACACTAAAGCAAAAAAAACAGAAGAACTCTTCAAGCTTCTCAAGCAGATGGAGAAGCTAGGTTTTTCAATTATTGATGATTTAGCCAAATTCTTATCCCTTTTGGTGAAGGAGGGACCATTAATGGCATTAGAGGCTTTTACGCACTTGAAAGCAAAAGGTTATGTTAGTGTCGAAATGTACAATATTCTTATGGATTCTCTACACAAGATTGGTGAGATGAAGAAGGCTCTATTACTCCTTGATGAAATGAATGCTTCGAACTTGAAACCTGACTCGTATACATACAGTATAACAATTCTCTGCCATGTTGATCTTGGTAAAATTCAAGAGGCATGTGAGTATTACAATAAGATTATTGAGATGTCTTGTGTTCCTTCTGTTGCTGCTTACAATTGCCTTGCCAGGGGGCTTTGTAAAATTGGCGAGATCGATGCAGGCATGATGCTCGTCCGTGATTGCCTTGCTAACATAGACAGTGGTCCTATGGAGTTCAAATATAGTCTTATCGTCATTGATGCATGTAGGTCAAATGATGCTGAGAAAGTGATTGAAGTATTGAATGAGATGATGCAACAGGGTTGCCCTCTTGGCACTGTAACATGTTCTGCAATTATATCTGGCATGTCTAAGCATGGAACTATTGAAGAGGCCAGGAAGGTTTTCTCAAACTCGAGGGATCGCAAATTATTAACTGAAGCTGACACCATTGTTTATGACGAATTACTAATTGATCACACGAAGAAAAGGACGGCAGACTTGCTGCTGTCAGGAATTAAGCTATTTGGCATAGAATCTAAACTAAAATCAAAGGGTTTTAAGTTTCTGCCGCGTTGAATACTGTTGTGCGGATCAATTGTTGTATTTCTTCTCTCAACATGTTGAATATGCATAATGACGCAGAAAAACAATAGGGAATGGAGAGTTCCAATGTTGTGGTTTGCTGCTTTTCAAACATCTTATAACAAAAAAGTTGCATTATATTTTTATTTTCATAATAATATAAGGAGCATATTATAGTTAACATTTATTATATTGTCTTATTTTATTTGGGATGAATCATACTCAATATAATATTTATTTATTTACAAAAATTGAAAAGGACAAACAACGCTAAATCATGTCTTTTTGGATTCTAATTCTTATTTAGCAATATCTGGAAGAAAGAAAAAACAAAAGACTAAAAGACAATCCAAGATAAGCTAATATTATCCTTCCCCCAAATTTATAGTGAATATTATATTTATTTATATATGCTAATATGCATATTCAAGAATGCTCAAACAATCAAAACTGGCGCTTTAAAGTTGAAGCACTCCGCGATAGAGACTCTTATTAGGTGTAGTATCTACAATTCTACACACTCACTTAGGACACTTCAACACCAAGATATTTTTTCAGAATCCATATATTCTTGCTCCTACAAATTTCGCATAATTTAATCTCGTGTGAATTTTTATTATAATTAATTAAAAATGAATATAAATAATCGAAAGTTTTAGAGTTTAAGATTTAGCGTCAAAGAAAGACTCATGACCTTAATGTTTTAAAGTTTTGAGTTTGATGTGGTATGTTCTCAACTCAGATGAATGCTCTCATTAAGAATAATTCATATTACCAAAATATCAAGATATATATCCAATCATAAGTGGCTGAGAATAAGGTGTGTATAAACTGTGCATTTTTTTTAATGGAAGAACTACATATACATTTTATTGGTGTTGTGTTGTTGAGAAATAGATGGTGAGCAATTGAGAATGGTGAAGGAGACATTGCACCTTGCAACTGCACCTTCGGCGGTTGTGTGTCAAGAAGAGGAGCAGAATATAATTTTGGGGTTCTGCAAGTCCTGCATTGAGCACGAGAAGGCTGCGAGCTTATACATACGTGGTTGCCCTGGAACTGGGAAATCTTTGTCTATGAAGAAAGTGAAAGAGTCTTTACTCTCAACTGGGAAAAGAGGTGAGCTATTCTTATAATACTATGTTTTTGCAATATTATTGGTTTTAGGATTGCGAACATTTTGTTCTAATGTATGTGTTCTTGCATAATTTGTGATAATCCATTCTTAAGTTATATTTGGTGGAACTTTATGGCAGAATTACTATGATTGATGCATTTAAGAAGTATCCTTTGAAAGGTTGAAAGATATTTTTGAAAGGTTGAAAGATATATTGTTAATATCTTCCTTATGGACTAGAAGAATACTGTTGATATATGAATACTATTAAGTACATGAATTGTACGACGGTGGCAGGTGGAAGATAGTGGGTGGTAATACATGATATGAATGTGGCTGTGTCATGTTGGACGCAATACCCATTACCACCTGCCACATGAATACCCATTACCACCTGCCACATTCATATCATTCATGTATTACCACCCACTATTTTCCACCTGCCACCTTCATACAATTCATGTACTAATAGTATCCATATATCAACAAATACCATATGCATTGATTTCCTATTGTATGAACTTGATGCCCACTTTTAACTTATCTGAACAAACACACTATACCAACTCTCTAAATGGAAATGCTCTATCTAGATTGCAATGTGGTTTTTTATTCCTTTCACTAACAACTTCTTATCTGGTTTGCAGGCAGGTTTTTCACTGCCAGATGTTTTATCAGTAAATTGTACATCCCTTGCCAATACATCTGATATTTTCACCAAGGTAGGAGGAATCCAAAGCATATATTATTCAAGTCTTGTTTGCTTTTTTGACTGACTGGCTGACTGGTTCTAATAGATACTTGGTTTAAGCCAATCACCGGGAAAAAGGGTTTTGGCAACACTCTTGCAACAACATCAGAACATGTATTCACAAAATTCTTCTACCAGGAATATGACGTAAGTCGCATTCTTGCTCTACACTTTGCTAAATGCATACACCTCCCTTTTTTTGTCGTGATAAATGGCACACATAGATGATTTTGTATTGTTGCATGTTTTTGAATTTTTGATGTCATCTAAGTTTGATAGGCGTATGTCTTTGTGCTAATAGGTTGATAGTTGCTGATGAATTAGATTACCTAATAACCAGAGACAGGGCTGTGCTCCATGACCTTTTCATGCTTACCACCTTCCCATTTGCCAGATGTATATTAATAGGTAAATTGCTTACAAGTTGTAAAATTGTTTGATACTATTTTTGGTCTTGCAATAAAAAAAGGCTTTAGCTTATTCTGAGTGTTGCTTTTGTTTATTCAGGGGTAGCAAATGCTATTGACCTAGCTGATCGATTTCTTCCAAGGCTCACATCCCTAAATTGTGAGTAAATCAAGTCACCTGGTTTCTTTGAGCTTTTGTTTCATTTTAAACTTTTTGGTGATTGTATCCATTGTTTTGGAGATGAAGTTCAACCTTATAATATATAACATTGTTTGATGGTGATTTTCTTTGAGTTTTTACTTTTTAATTTTTTCCTTTCTTCCTGTTCCAGGCAAGCCTACTGTTGTAACTTTTCGTGCTTACTCTAAAGATCAGATCCTTAGGATCCTTGAAGAAAGGCTAACTGTAAGTCCATTGCTATTAAATTTAAAGTTATTCTCACTTCCACCTCAAATAATTTATAATAGAAACATGCGACTTTTTTTTTTTTTTTCCCTTTCAAAGATGTTATGTCTATGAGCTTTGAATTTGCATCTTTATGATAACCTAAGAAAAAAATAAACCAAAAGTTAATTTTCTCCTTGTTGATTTTCCCCCGTTTACTGATAGCTGTTTTCTCACCATCAGGAACTTCCTTACACGGTCTTTCAACGCCAAGCACTGGAACTATGTGCTAGACTGCTAGGGTAAGTCCACTTGTTGATGTCTGTGCAAGTTTACATTTGCTATTAAATCATATAAAAGCTGAATATGAATCTTTTGCAAATGAAGAATTCTTGAACTTTTAAAGCAAATACTATCTTAATTGTTTTTAGAAATTTCACCCGATTTTACATACTGCTCTATATTATTCTCATTCTTCATGGTCTAAAATATAATTTTGGATGTTGTAGCTGATTTCAATTCTGAAGTAGTTCACATGTTTAATTCTCATGTATATATGAATGATAGTGATATAAAATTCTTGTTCACTGCTTTATGCAGAAAGTTGCTGCAGCTTCTGGAGATATGCGGAAAGTTCTTTGTATATGCAGGGTTAGTCATTTTATCGCAATACTAATCATACAAATATTATTCAACATAATCCACCTTGTTCCAAATTTGTTTCTTTGTATAGATCGAAATATTATCACACTTGAACAACTTTACATTTTTTGTTGCATATCCCTCTTAGCAAGAAGCCTTCACATTTTTTTTTTTGAAGAATCAAGCAAATTTGACGGATTATTTTCTTTCAGGAGTACAATAGAGATGCTAGAAGCAGAAATTAGAGAATCTGTGAGCAATTTGAATACTCCATTGGAAGAGAAATCATCCTCTGAACAAAATATGGCTACAGCTTCTGATCCTATGAAGAAGCAAGAATTTGATATTGTAAGTGATAAAAAATGGTTTTGATTTACAGTTATGACAATTAAGGATTATAAAATCGGTTTATACTTACAAAATGAAAACACTTTAGGAAAGTGTTAAGTGGAATGAGTGCAAGTTTCATATATAATCAATTTTTGTGATACTGTATGAGTTTCAATATATTGGGACTTAAATAATGTGCAAAATTGCCAATATATATGAGATTTATTTATAAGGAATTTTATTTAATTTAATTGTATTCCATGTCAGTATACATTATAATACTCAATTCAAACTTCAAAGACCTAAGATGCTAATTAAAATGCAGGTAAGGATTGACTATATGGCTCGTGCTTTGTCAAAGACATATAAATCACCTGTGGTGGATACCATACCGTCTCTGCCGCATCATCAACAGGTAAACATGACCTGAATATGCTAATGAATTGTTGATTAGCAGTTAACACAATTACTTGAATGGAGCACATCTTTTCTTTCGATGTTATTGTTTTGTAAGAGACCTATCAAAACTTAGTGAGCAAGGAAGATGAAAGAAATGCTTATTTGGGTCTTATTTGTAATAGATTCACAAAAATCTGTAATCTAGTCTGAACTATAAAGTTAATTGCCTACTCCAATAATTTATATGTAAAAGTAAAACTACAATAGGACAGGGATTTATAGAAAAATTTGCATTGACTACATTTGAACTGTCATAGAATTATAGAAAGTTGAAAGTCATCGAAGGGTGGGTAAAGAAGCACATGTAGCAATTTCATATATTAAGGGGGTAGGTGATTGTTGAAAGACTTACTTAACACAACACTCAAACTCAAGGATCATTAGGTATTAAACATTTAATCAAGGTGTTTTTTTTTTTAAACAGAATACTAAAGCTAATCAATTCTAATGGCTGAAGTACACTTTTAATACTAAGTAAGCTAGTGACTATAACTTTCCCTCCTTGAATATGTGCCTTCTGCAGATTATTCTCTGCTCATCCATGAAACATTTCCGTGGAGCCAAGAAAGATACAATCCTTGGAGAGGTGCTCTTTCATGCTTTTGAATTCACGAAAATTAAATGATTCCTCCCATTTTAAAATATATATTGATGGCTATGGTTCTAATAATCTTGCAGTTATATAAATCATACTCTGAGTTATACAAATCGACGCTTATTCCCCCAGCAGGAATATTGGAATTCTCAAACATGTGCAGAGTGCTTAATGATCAGGTACCAGAAAAAGCTACAGAAGTTGATTATGGATTTCTAGATGTATCTTGCTGCCATTGATTGTGAATATTTCAATGAAATGATGAAACATATTATAATTGCAGGGGCTCATTAAACTAGGACCATCATGAGAGGATAAATTGAAAAGGGTAACTCCAAAAGTTGACGAGGCTGATATTATGTTTGCATTGCAGGTAGTCTTTTTTTGTTCTTGAGTACCTTGTATAATTTTATTTTTTACATTTTCTTTCTGAATTTGTAGCTGAACATTTGTGTTATTTTAATTTCACGACAGTGAATCAGGTTTTTTAAAAATTGTCTTCAATGATCCGCTCATAGATTGGTGATTTTGCTTAAGCTTGATGTGTGACAGTAGATTAACTAGTTTTATATTCTCTACTCCATAAATAAAGGTTGGAAGCCCTTGCTTTTTACATGCCTTTCGGGAAAAAAAGACCAATTTGAATGTAGATTGTATCTTTTGGGGACTAGATTAATAAAAATTTTCGAGTACCAATTTGAATAACACGATATTTTTTAGGAGCCAATTTGAACATTATCCTTTTAAAGACTAGATTGAGACATGGATATAACTTTAAGATGTTTTAGGTGTTCCTATATTTTTAACTGATGATTTTAATTAATTTTAGTTATAAAATATATATATAATTAAAATCAATGACTAAAAACATAGAAACATCTGAGTTTCCAGTTATATTTGAAACGCTTCCTAACTTTAGACCATCCTCAGTTAATCAGTTATAGTTGTAAAAACTGAATCGACCCAGTTGGTTGAATTGAAAAACTAGACACCAAGCCGGATCCTAGCAGGCTCAAGGACCAAGTTGCTTTAGAATTGGTGGGAGTGGGAACTGCTTTGGACGGCCTGATTCTGGTGAGTCAGTCGATTTTGAAAACCGGACCGGGTAAATTTTTTTAGAAGAAAAAAAAAGAGCCCTCTTAACTCCTTAAACGACGCCATTTATTCTTATGGAAGGAGAAAATAAAGAGAGATCAACAAAAAAAAAAGAACTCCTCACTTTCTATGCATTCTTCATTTCTTCTTAACCAGGGTAAACCCCTCAAAAGATCCTCACCTCAATCCCTCCGGCTCCTCTGCCGTCGTGCCCTGCCTGTCTCTGTTCCGACTGCCTTTGAAGCTCTGCCTCTGCCAGTCTGCGACGGTGAGCCTACCTGGCCAGCTCCTTTTTTTTAAAAAATTTTATAGTTATTTTTTTTAATTTTTATATTGGAACTGGATTCTTGCTATTTTATATACTGTGACTTGTTAATTTTTATATTGATTCCATGTTGCTGGTTTATATATATTGTAATGGTTACTTCTTGCTAATTAATATATCAGATTCATATAGCAAATTCATTAATCTTCCCATTCTAGTTTTCTATTTCTTCCTGCTAATTTTGATCCAGCAGATTTTGTCCCAAATGTTAGTGCCTAGTACTTTGCTATACTTTGTACCTAATTATTTCATTCATAAATTAATATAACACTTTTGCTTTTTTAGACATTAAACAATCAAAAATCAATATGAACTGACATCAACATAGAGTAAAATCATGATTTCATGTATACCATTTTCTTTATGATTTACTAGCCAAAATGAAAAAGCAGGAAGTAAAGTTCAATTACAGTATATAGTTTATGCCTTTGTAGATGTTATGCTTGCAATTTGCACTCTTATTATGTCAAATTAAGATACTCTTTATTATGTTCCTTGCCCCTTTGTCTTAAAGAGTGAATGCCCTTAATCTTTGATCAAACGCCCTTGTCTGTTATTGTTGATCCATGTCCTTGCACTTGATATCTGATTGTTTTTTGTTCCCAATTGAAAGTTAAAACTAATAATGTGACGAAGGATGATTTTGTAACCATTTTACTTGAATCCTACATCGTAGCAATAGCATGGTAAATGTTTGTGACTTTTGTGTGTGTCCAAAGAAACTCATAAAGATTACCGACTAGCATATTTTGCAAGGCCTAAAGATTACCATTTTAAATTATGCTCTCGCGCTCGATGTCGGTCTCGAACTTAGATACACAGACTAAGAGTGCATGCCCCTTGCCACCCGGCCTACATGGGAGACGGCAAGATCTTTTCATTAATGTCCTAGTGGCACCCAGGTGGACTGCTATTTAGTAATCTAATGATGATCCTAATGTTGGGTTGATTTTTTTTTTGGTCCAGCTAAACGCCCCAAAATACTCAGATGTGGGCCATTTCGATTCGGGCCAAGAGTTTATGAATTTGGGCAAAGGTGGTGGGCCAATGTGTCAACTGACAACCACTCCCGTTTCTTTTTACTTTTTATTCACATAAATACATTTTAATTTCTTAATATTCAAAGACATACATTATATGTGTTTATAAAAAGAAAATAAAAACACTGTGAATTAACAATAATACTAACGCAATAAAGCGATTAAAAGTTCACAAATAACTCTATAAAGTGCTAACAAAACTTGGCCCAAAATTTAAAACATAAATATAACCTGTTATATTTATTACATAATATTAAAATCGAATTTTAATCTAGTATTTTTCCACTTATTTTTTCTTAAATCAGTGAATCAAATCTAGTGATGAATTAATATAAATTTTAAAAAATTAATTGATCAAATTAATTAATAAAATATGATAACGCGTTCATATCAAATTTATAACTTTTTTACCTTTAAAATACTATATTTTAATAAAATGGTGCTAGCCCGATTCATTTAACTTATCCGTTTAAATCCGCTTTATTTATTAGCTACAAATTTTCAAACATCAATCATTATAACAAACTCGATAGATTAAACAAGTTATCCAATTTATTTATTTTGTTTATAAAAGTAAACTAAAAAATTAAAACAAAAAATTAAACTCATATTTTATACCCTAAAACCATAATCGGTTTAGGATTGATATTTACCGTTAGGACAAAATATCATTTTAATATAAAAAACCTTGAAAGTTGATTAAATTTTACAATGCACTATGTTAATTTTTTTGATGCACATTAAACAAAAATAATAAATGCCCAGCTCCATTTTAAAATAGTCTATCTCTTTCCAGAACATTTTCTTTAATAAAAGCCACCTACTAGTTGGTTTTTGTTTTTTGGGGAGGGGGCATTCCTTTTTCAACTGCACCCAATGAGTAACTTGGACAAGCCTTTCACCTAATCCCTTATACAAATAGGCTTTTTCCTTTAGAATAGATGTTATCCAACCTATTAGCCCAATTGCTTAATCATTCTAATGCCTAGCAAATCACTGATTAATTGGTTCTTAACAGCCATCTATGCTAGCCCGTAAGACTCTATTCGTAGGGAACTCTGGGGTGAGTTAAAGAGTATTAGTAGTAGCGTGGAGGGTGGCTGGATGATGGTAGGGGACTTCAATGAGATCGTGGATCCTTCAAAAAAGAAAGGAGGGGGGAGGATAAATGCTCATGCTTGCAGAAGATTCAAATTCTGGATCCAGGACTGTTCACTTATAGATATGGGAGCTAAGGGATCGTTCTTTACCTGGAGGGGACCAAAGTGGGAAAACCTTGATAGGGTTTTCAAGAGATTAGATAGAGCTTTGGTGAATCTGGATTGGACTTTACAGTTTCAGGAAGCTAGAGTTGAGGTGCTCACAAGTCACAAGAGTCAAGTATGACCATCATCCTTTGCTTGTCCTGCTTAATCCTGGTGTTTCAAAGCCAAAAGATAAGCCATTCAGGTACGAGGCCATGTGGGAAATGCACCCCTCTTTTCAACAGTTCCTAGTGGATAACTGGAATAAAAATGAGAACCTCAATGGAGCCCTTAACCAATTCTCTAGAGATTTACTGAAGTGGAATGCAGAAGTCTTTGGACACATTGGGAAAAAGAAAAACCGTCTGCTGACTAGAATTAGAGGCATCCAAAGAGCTACTTCCTACGACAACAATCATTTTTTAGATGAGCTAGATTTGCAGTTGAGAACTGAGCTAGAGGAAATTATGGGCAGAGAAGAAACTATGTGGCGTCAGAAGTCCAGAGATCAATGGATAAAAAAGGGGGATAGAAATACAAAGTACTACCATGCCCGCACCGTTATTCGAAGGAGGAGGAACAAGATTTTCAAGCTGACAGATAACTCTGGAGAGTGGATTGAAGATCAAGAAAGGCTAGTGGAGCATGTTGTCTCCTTTTTCCAAAAGCTTTATAAGGAAGAAAATAACCACGCTCATCCTCTTTACTGGAATCACACTTACCCTGAGTTAAGTGAATCCATTAAGAGATTCTTAGAGGCTCCCTTATCCGAAGATGAAATTAAGAGGGCTTTGTTCAGAATTGACTCTTGGAAGGCCCCTGGCCCTAATGGGTACCCGGCTTTGTTCTATAAGAATCAATGGAGAACGGTGGGTCAGAATTTGATTTGCTTGATTAAGCAAATGTGGTCTAACACTTGTATCATAAAGGATTATAATGAGACTCTCATTTCCGAAATCCCAAAAGTGCAAGCCCCTGAATCCATTACCCAGCTCCGCCCAATCTCCCTGTGTAATGTTAATTATAAATGCTTATCGAAGATTATTATTGACCGTATGAAAGATACTTTGAGAGGGAGAGTTGCCCCCCATCAGTCGAGTTTTGTGCTTGGCAGAATCATTCATGACAACGTCCTTATTGCCAAAGAACTTGCTCACTCTATGAGGAAGATGAAGGGTAAGAAAGGTTTTATGGCGGTGAAGTTTGATTTTGAGAAAGCTTACGATAGGCTAAGATGGTCCTTTCTGCATGAATGTCTCCAAGATTTTGGTCTCGGGGAGAAGTTCATTGACATTGTTATGGAATGTGTTAAATCTGTTAAATACAATGTCCTTTGGAACCGGGGGGGGGGGGGGGGGGG
>JASCZI010181392.1:36019-82682 GCA_036250425.1 Stylosanthes scabra
GGGCAGGCATGGGCCCGTCATATCTCACTTACTTTTTGCAGATGACCTTTTGGTTTTTGGGGAGGCTACAACTGACCACTTAACCAAAATTAATTCTTGCTTGGAGAAATTTTGCTCGGTCTCAAGGTTCAAAATTAGCCAAGAGAAAACCTTCATCACATTCTCTGCCAATGTGAAAGCTCATACTAAGGACGAGATCCGAGAGATAAGCCATTTTCAACAGAAAGGGGAACTTGGTAAATACCTGGGAGCCATGATTACCAATCAAAGGAGAGGTAAAGATAGATTCAAGAATGTTGTGGACAGAATGCAAAGAAAACTTAAAGGATGGCAATCCCAATGCTTGTCCCTGGCTGGTCGGATGACTCTGGCAAAGGCAGTTCTAAATCCTATAGTGAATTACGAGATGCAACATACTCGGATTCCTAAAGGGATTTGCAACCAACTTGAAAAAATCCAGCGAAATTTTATTTGGGGGGACAATGAATATCAAAAGAAGATCCATCATATAGGATGGAACCAGCTCTGCAAACCGAAATCGCTGGGAGGGATTGGGCTCAGGAAGATGTCCATAATGAATGATGCTTTCCTCCAGAAGATCCTCCGGAGAATTCTTTATGAACCGCAAGCTCTATGGGTTCAGGTTTAAACCCAC
Source organism: Stylosanthes scabra (assembly GCA_036250425.1). Taxonomy (NCBI): domain Eukaryota; kingdom Viridiplantae; phylum Streptophyta; class Magnoliopsida; order Fabales; family Fabaceae; genus Stylosanthes; species Stylosanthes scabra. The sequence goes on from JASCZI010181392.1 coordinate 36,675, forward strand.
AAGTACATGGAAGGTAGAATGCAGAATGAAAATCCTGTTTACAAGCAACATGACCCCCCCTTTTGAAAGAGCTTAGCAAGATATGGCCAGTCTTCAAATCTAACTATAGGCTCTCTGTCGGAGACGAGAGAAATATTTCCTTCTGGTTTGGTAAATGGATCCCTGATATTAATATGTTGGAAAGAGCTGTCATCAATCCAATTCCCCATGAGAGAAGAGAAGACAACGTTAGTGATTACTATGAAGAGGGAGGAACGTGGAAGATTGCAAACTTAGTAGGTATGTTCCCTAAAGATGTTATCAACAGAATTTGCTCAATACCACCCCCATCCCCTGAGGGTGAAAAGGAAGCCTCTGTGTGTTGGAATTTAATTGCTACGAGAAACTTCTCAGTTACTTCAGCCTACAAGGCCTTAACAAAGGCGGATTGGGGTCATAATGGATATCCTCCTTGGTGCAATTGGAAGTTCATTTGGAAATGAAAGGGTCCAGAGTGAATTAAAGTGTTCATGTGGCAAGTCATGCATGGGAGGCTTCTAATAGCTGAGAGAAGGGCTAGAATGATGGGATCCAACCCCAACTATCACCATTGTATATCCAAACCGGAAACGATGCTTCATGTTCTCCGGTACTGCCCCAAAGTCTCACAGGTTTGGACACAACTTATCAACCCTGCTGTAGTTGTTATTTTCTTTGGTCTGAATCTCACTGAGTGGCTGAATTTCAATATTAAAAATTCCTTAAATGGGAATTTGGATGAGAAATGGCAAGATATGTTCTTCGTTACCTGCTGGTGGCTGTGGAAATGGAGAAACCAAGGCATTTTTTCAGATGGCGACAACCGTCCTTCATATGCTAGACCGATTCTTCTAAGTGTTATTGATAATTATGGCAAGGCTCATGCCAGGGCCTCATATTTTAAACGAATGCATCCCAACTCAAACATCAATGGGATCCTCCCCCAAGAGGTTGGGTAAAACTAAATATTGATGGATCATTTATAGTAGACGGATCAAAAGCAAGATGTGGAGGCCTCATAAGAACACACCTAGGGGAATGGGTTGGTGGATTTACGGCCAATCTTGGAGCTTGCTCAGCAGGACGAGCTGAGTTATGGGGAGTGTTTCATGGATTATCAATGGCCTGTAGTCTGGGAATGAGAAGAATCATATTAGAAATAGACTCCTTAGAAATCCAAAGAGAGCTTATTTGTAATACTCAACCCTTCTTAACTCAGGACAACCTCTTGAGAAACACTTTGGAGTTGATGATAAGACCCTGGGAAATCAACATGATGCGGGTCCTTAGGGGGTAGTAATGCTTGTGCCGATTGGTTAGCGAAACATAGTCATGATAGACCTTTTGGTTTTTTCTTCCTGGATGTTCCCCTCCCTGATCTCCAGCCAATTTTGAAGCAGGACTTGGAGGGAAGCCATATTCTCCCTTAATCTCTCTGTTTGTTTTCTTTCTTTGGGCTTAGACCCCGATGGTTCACCAAAAAATTTTTTCATGATCATCCATCATTACCATGTCAGCATGGTCAAGTTGCAATTCTAAGTAATTATTGGAAAATTCCCTATATATTTTGTTAATAGTACGAAAGAGTTACTGACCACACAATTGGAAATTTATATTCTGGTCCATCATGAACCACATTCTTTTTCCTCATCAAAGTCATTTCCCATAAAGAAAAAACTAAGAGGAGGAAGGTTTGTGACTGCTTTACTTTAACATTGTTTCATGCTAGACATGAAAAATGTGATTTGATATTCTAAAGTGAAAAAAATACTAATACGGTGAATTGAGTAATTAATCTCTATTGAATTTGTAACTTCTTATATGTAATCCCACCATCTTAATTTAATGGTGATTAAACATTTATTTCTCATGTACCATCTTCTTTTCCCTACTTTAAAAGATTTTGATCTTACAACACCCGAATTTCTATTGGAAGAATTTCGCTTGAAAATAGATGGAATTTATGTGGCAATTTTATTTTATTTATTGGTGATAAGTAAGCTTATGGAGAGTTAAAAGTTTTAAATGGTTCATATTGTAGTTTGTCAAATAATTTTTGCAATGATTTGGCTAATGAAGGTTTTTTTAGTAATTACGAAAAAATAACTTTTCATTTATTAGCTAAAAACAATTTTTCTCTATAAAATTAATAGACGACTTTTTTTCAGCACTCCGTTTTCACTCTCATTCTCCAGTTCCTTTCACCGCCGGCTCTAGAGCCCATGCCAGCACTACCACACGCGATCTACTTCTGAAATGCCTCCACCAGCATTACCACCCCTGAAAGGAAACAAGCCCTACTTCTTCTACAGCAACCGCACACCTTCCCAGAACTGCCCAACCGTATGCGGTGGCCTCTTCTAAAATCGCCAAACTCTCAAATCCCAGAAAGCCCCCTCGAAACCCCCTATTCCCTTTGACATTCACAAGTGGAACCATCACTTCCTCCCCCAAAACCCCTCACGACCACTAGCATTCTCATTCTCCTCCTCCCCCCGCATCTCTCCCATCGCCTGATTCATCATCGACTCATTATGCAAGAACCGTCACACATGGGGCCCCTCCGTGGTTTCTGAGCTCAACAAACTCCGAAGGGTCACACCCCCCTCATTGTTGAGGATCTCAAGCTCCAAACAAACCTACCCTTTCTTCCAAGTTCTTCCATTGGTCTGGTAAGCATAAAGTTTTCCACCATAATTTTGCATCCTATAAGCTTTCACTTATTACTTGAACTGCACCAATAAGTTTCGGGTAACTGACCATCTGCCGAAACTTATGGACTCCTAGGGGAAGCCCCCTAATGAAAAGCAGTTTGAGATTTTGATTAGAATGCATTTTGATGCTAATAGGGGACTTAGGGTTTACTATGTCTATGAGAAGACGAAGAAGTTTGGGGTTAAGCCTAGAGCATTTTTTTATAATAGGGTTATGGATGAGTTTGTTAAGACGGATCATTTGGATTTGGCACTATCTGTGTATGATGATTTTAGGGAGGATGGGTTGGTGGAAGAGGTAATTACTTTCATGATATTGATTAAGGGGCTGTGTAATGCCGGCCGAATCGACTAAATGCTGGAGGTCTTGGGGAGGATGAGGGTGAATTTTTGCAAGCCGGACGTGTTTGCTTATACCACTTTGGTTAGGATGCTGGTTCCAGGGGGAAATTTGGATGGTTGTTTGAGAGTTTGGGCGGAAATGAAGAAGGACAAGGTTGAGCCTGATGTGATGGTTTATGCTACTATAATTATAGGTTTGTCAAAAGCAGGGAGGGTTGAAGAGGGTAATGAGTTATTCTAGGAGATGAATAGTAAGGGTCATTTGATAGATAGAGCTATATATGGATCGCTTATAGAGTATTTTGTTATAGAAAATAAGATAGGTGTGGCTTTTGATTTGTTGAGGGATTTGGTTAACGCAGGATATAGGGCAGATTTGGAGATTTATAATTTCCTTACTGAAGGTTTGTGCAATTTGAATACGATTGAGAAGGCTTACAAGCTTTTCCAAGTTACCATTAAGGAAGGCCTTGAGCCGAATTTTTCATCAGTGAAACTGTTGTTGGTGTCTTGTGCTAAAGCAAAAAAAAAAAAAAAAACGGAAGAACTCTTCAAGCTTCTCAAGCAGATGGAGAAGTTAGATTTTTCAATTATTATGATTTAGCCAAATTCTTATCCCTTTTCGTGAAAGAGGGACCATTAATGGCATTATAGGCTTTTACGCACTTGAAATCAAAAGGTTATGCTAGTGTCGAAATGTACAACATTCTTATGGATTCTCTATACAACATTGGTGAGACGAAGAAGGCTCTATTACTCTTTTGATGAAATGAATCACTCGAACTTGAAACCTGACTCGTTTACATTTAGTACAGCAATCCTCTGCCATGTTAATCTTGGTAAAATTCAGAAGGCATGTGAGTATCACAATAAGAATATTGAGATGTCTTGCATTCATTTTGTTGCTTCTTACAGTTGCTTCGCCAAGGGGCTTTGGCATGATGCTTGTCCGTGATTGCCTTGCCAACATACACAGTGGTCCTGTGGAGTCCAAATATAGTCTTACCTTCATTGGTGCATGTAGGTTAAATGATGTCGAGAAAGTGATTGAAGTATTGAATGAGATGATGCAACAGGGTTGCCCTCTTGGCATTGTAACATGTTCTGCGGTTATATCTGGCATGTCTAAGCACAAAACTATTGAAGAGGCCAGGAAGGTTTTTTCAAACTTGAGGGATCGCAGATTATTAACTGAAGCTGACACCATTGTTTATGACGAATTACTAATTGATGACACGAAGAAAAGGACGTCAGACCTACTGCTGTTAGGAATTAAGTTCTTTGGCCTAGAATCTAAACTAAAATCAAAGCGTTTTAAGTTTCTACCGCGTTGAATACTGTTGTGCGGATCAATTGTTGTATTTCTTCTGTCAACATATTAAACATGCATAATGACGCAGAAAAGCAGTAGGAAATGGAGAGTTCCAACGTTGTGGTTTGCTACTTCTCAAACATCTTATTTCTCGTGATCTTTCAAAGCACCAAACACATGCATATTCAACTATAAAAACCTTCAATAGCCAAATCATTTCTTTTTTAAAATATACTTTTCATTTATTAGCTAAAAACTATTTTTCTCTGTAAAATTGACAGACGTCTTTTTTTCAGCTCTCCGATTTCACTCTCCTTCTCCACTTCCTTTCACCGCCAGCTCTAAAGCCCATGCCAACACCACCACACACAGTCTACTTATGAAATGCCTCCTCCAGCATCACCACTCCCCCAAAGGAAACAAGCCCTACTTCTTCTACGGCAACCGCACATCCTCCCAGAATCGCCCAACCGTCCGCGGTGCCCTCTTCTCAAACCGCCAAAATCTCAAACCCAAGTGTTTCATTTGACATTCACAAGTGGGACCCTCACTTCCTCCCCCCAAAACCCCTCACCACCACCGGCATTCTCATTATCTTCCTCCCCCCGCATCTCTCCTATCGTCCGATTCATCATCGACGCATTCCGCAAGAACCGTTACACATGGGGCCCCTCCGTGGTTTCTGAGCTCAACAAACGCCGAAGGGTCATACCCCCCTCGTTGCTGAGGTTCTTAAGCTCCAAACAAACCCTACCCTTGCGTCCAAGTTCTTCCATTGGGCTTGTAAGCAGAAAGGTTTCCACCATAATTTTGCATCCTATAATGCTTTTGCTTATTGCTTGAACCACACCAATCAGTTCCGGGCAGCTGACCGGCTGCTCGAACTTATGGACTCCTAGGGGAAGCCCCCTAGTGAAAATCAGTTTGAGATTTTGATTAGAATACTTTCTTTTGCCAATAGGGGACTTAGGGTTTACTATGTCTATGAGAAGACGAAGAAGTTTGGGGTTAAGCCTAGAGTGTCTTTTTATAATAGGGTTATGGATGCGTTGGTTAAGACAAACCATTTGGATCTTGCACTATCTGCGTATGATAATTTTAGGGAGGATGGGTTGGTGGAAGAGGCAGTTAATTTCATGATATTGATTAAGGGGCTGTGTAAGGCCGGCCGAATCGGCGAAATGCTGGAGGTTTTGGAAAGGATGAGGGTAAACTTGGGTAAACCGGACGTGTTTGCTTATACCACTTTGGTTCAGATGCTGGTTCCGGGGGGAAATTTGGACGGTTGTTTGAGAGTGTCGACGGAAAAGAAGAAGGATAAGGTTGAGCCTGATGTGATGGCTTATGCTACCATAATTATACGTTTGTCAAAAGCAGGGAGGGTTGAAGAGGGATAAGTTATTCAAGGAGATGAAGAGTAAGGGTCATTTGATAGATAGAGCTATATATGGATCGCTTATAGAGTATTTTGTGGCAGAAAAGAAGATAGGTGTGGCTTTTGATTTCTTGAGGGATTTGGTTAATGCAGGATATAGGGTAGATTTGGAGATTTATAATTTCCTTATTGAAGATTTGTGCAATTTGAATACGATTGAGAAGGCTTACAAGCTTTTCCAAGTTACCATTAAGGAGGGAGGGCTTTGAGCTGAATTTTTCTTCTGTGAAACCGTTGTTGTTGTCTTATGCTAAAGCAGAAAAAAAAGAAGAACTCTTCAAGCTTCTCAAGCAGATGAAAAAGTTATGTTTTCCAATTATTGATGATTTAGCCAAATTCTTATCCCTTTTGGTAAAGGAGGGACCATTAATGACATTAGAGGCTTTTACGCACTTGAAAGCAAAAGGTTAAGTTAGTGTCGAGATATACAATATTCTTATGGATTCTCTACACAAGATTGGTGAGACGAAGAAGGCTCTATTACTCTTTTGATGAAATGAATCACTCGAACTTGAAACCTGACTCGTTTACATTTAGTACAGCAATCCTTTGCCATGTTAATCTTGGTAAAATTCAGGAGGCATGTGAGTATCATAATAAGATTGTTGAGTTCCTTGTATTGCTGCTTACAATTGCCTTGCCAAGGGGCTTTGTAAAATTGGCGAGATTGATGCACGCATGATGCTCGTCTGTGATTGCCTTGCCAACATAGACAGTGGTCTTGTGGAGTTCAAATATAGTCTTACCATCATTGGTGCATGTAGGTCAAATAATGCTGAGAAAGTGATTGAAGTATTGAATGAGATGATGCAACAGGGTTGCTTTCTTGGCTTTATAACATGTTCTGCAATTATATCTGGCATGTCTAAGCACGAAACTATTGAATAGGCAAGGAACGTTTTTTCAAACTTGAGGGATCACAGGTTATTAACTAAAGTTGACACCAATGTTTATGACAAATTACTAATTGATCATACGAAAAAAAAAGACGGCATACGTGCTGCTATCAGGAATTAAGCTCTTTGGCCTAGAATCTAAACTAAAATAGAAAGGTTTTAAGTTTCTGCCGCGTTGAATACTATCGTGCGGATCGATTGTTGTATTTCTTCTAACAACATGTTGAATATGCATAATGACACAGAAAAAAGTAAGGAATGGAGAGTTCCAATGTTGTGGTTTGCTGCTTCTCAAACATCCTATTTCTCGTGATCTTTCAAAGCACCAGACACATGTTGCTGTCCTGCTGCATATTCCATCGTGCTGTCGAGGGAGGTAATTTGTTCTGTGTTGCATTGTTGCTTCTTTTGCAAAATAATGCCACCTTAGTGTGGTGCATTCTGCATCAATCCCATAGCATAAGCTCAGTATTGCTTCATGATTTCGACAACAAGCATTCTGTTGGGACATTATGCACAACATGTTTTCCTAAGGAGCTCAAGCTGGAGTAATTTAATAGTTAATGGGACAGACAAAGACTTATAAGCACAAGTCGTCATTGCAATTGATTTGTCAAGGAGCAAAAGTATGTATTAACACAATTCACAATTATGATTATAATAGCATGCATTGAGATTAGCGGCGAATTTTTCCCAAGCTTCAAGTTGTAGAGATTTATTATTCTTGCCCTATTTATAATTTCTGTTTTAGGATTTAGGGATTAGTGTTTCCCTATTGAATTTTTTATTATCTTCAACCAAGTATCATTGCTATGATACTACTAGTTGGGTAACCTCAGCTTTTTATGCAATACTTTGACTTCGAAATAGCCATAAGTTCGCCCTAAATTGTTCGGTAATAAGAAAAGAAGAGTCAGCTTGATTAACACTTCGATAAACCATTTGCTAGGAATATGGGAGACCAAGAAAACTTTGGATGAACTTATCAAAAGAGATTTAAGCATAAAGACCAAGTGCACCATGATTTATGACAGGACACAATAGCGTTGTTTGATCATGTAGCCTACCTACTTACTGAGATAAGGCTCTTTTGGCATATATGTGTTGATACACGTGAGATGCTTTATACTACTGTACCTTTCTACCACAAATCTAATAGCTTGTGTCCTTGTGTTTATGCAGGTGATTCATTATATATCGTGTGATATACCTCGATGAAGCATGAAAAAATTATTTTGGTAGAATTTTTAGCCAACAAGCTAAAGCTATGATAAAATACTTATGATTACTTGGTTTTTCTTGAAGAGCAAGGCATCTTGAAGGAAGAAAACATTAATTTGTCATGGTCTCCAATTTTACTTAAAAGTGATTCTTATCTCCTCAACAATGACAAACAACCTTTGTGTTGCTAGTATGAGAGTTTATTTTAGTTACACAAGTCAGACAATATCATAATATTCATCATCAACAAAACCTTTTTCCCATTAGGTGGGGTCGGCTACATGGATCAAAGATAAAATTGCGTCATGTCCATGCATTGAGATACGACACAATTTTACATTAGCTGTCGTAGGCTTAAGACAACCCTACATGGTTCCAAAGACGTCATTGCGCCCTAGCCATGTATGGGATGCGACTCTGTTTTACGTTGGCTGTTGCATGCCAAACAATCCTCCTTGTTTATTTGGGCTTGGGACCGGCTATGTAAAATATAGGTCGAGTTAGAAAATATCATAATATTAATTAAGTTATTCTTTTCTCAATGAGAAATTATTTGTTAGAAAAATTGCTTAATGACACGACATTTGCATGTGGTGTGATGTGATATGCTTATTAGTTATTCTCATGCATCTCATGCTATGTTATCTATGGTCAAACACACAACAAAGACATTAAGTTTTAGTGTTTATGTCCTACTGTTTTTGTCTTACTTTCTTGTTCTGTCCTATTTTCGTAAACAAACGCAGCCCAAGTGATTATACTTTTGTTCAACGTTTTCCATAGTTCTTTTTTTAAAAAAAAATTGGGTGGGGCTAGAAGAGTGAGAGTTCTAAAAGTAGTTACAATCCTACATTTTTTATGGGCTATAATCTAACATCCAGTAGACCCATGGGCTGTGGCTCAGAATGCCCACTTAAACGTTTTTTTTTATGTCAAAAAATAAATCATTATTTTCTTTCTAGCCCAAAATATACCCAGCTCTTTATATGCATAAACGTTACTGCTTGTACCCCCAAAAATTGGTATTGCTTAAGCAAGTATTGGAAGTTAAATCTCACATTGTGTATATAGTAACTTAATAACTAGAGACAATGATAAATGGAGCTTTGATTGGTAATAAATTAGTCATTTTAAATAAAAAAGTGTCCTAAAGATTTTTTTATCAGTACAAATCACACCAAAAAGCCCCAATTAAATGGGGGGGGGGGTTGCGAAATCAGAAACCAAATACAGGAAAATAAATCAACTACAATCCAGAAATTAAATACAGGCTACCAAGTTCACTAAACAGACTACAGCAAAACAATACAACCAACCATATTCCATAGTTTTCCTATAGCAATCACATATCACTTCTTTGCTCTCCTCTCAGCACAGTCATGTAGCCATAACTCCTTAAAGGCTATTACATCTCTGAACATTTCTTCAATCTCGCTATTTTGGTCTCTGAAGATCTTGTTGTTGCGGGAGTTTCATATGCACCACACTGTAGCAAAAAAGAGTATAACTCATGTCTCTCGCTTAGTCTTCTTCCACGGACATGATACCCAAGCCTCAAAGCATCCCTTGGCATCTCGTGGCCATGCCCATAGCAGATTCCAATCAGACAGAGTAGAACTCCAAAGCTTCCAAGCAACATAACACATGAAGAATAGGTGTTGAACAGTCTCCATATTTTCCTCACATAGCACACAGTTAGCTGCTGTAATTTGTAGCATACCACATTTTGCTAGTTTTTCCTTCGTGTTTAGTTTTTCCAGTAACACAAACCACATTAGGAGCTCCACCCGAGGAGGTACTAAACTCTTCTACAATGATTTTTTGTGAAATTATGCATACTTGTATCCAGGGATGGATTTACATGGTAGGTTGTGGGGGCAAGTACCCCAGTGAGTTATATAAAAATTACTAAGAGTACATGTAATGAAAATAAATTTGTCCCATTAATTTAATAATTTTGACCCCACACCCTCATTCCATTGTTGCTGCTTCTTAGTAATGATAAAGTTCAATTGTTATTTGTTTTTACATCAAATTTGATGTAGTGTTACACTTTAAATTTATATAATATTATTTGTTCTTGTATTAAAATAATTTAACACTTTTGATTTCATTAAAAGTTTATTTTTATCCTTTTGTTTCTTTAATTTATTCAATTGCTTTATAATCTGTGTTTTATTTTTTAATTGTATTATTGAGTTTTTTATTGTTTGGTTAGAAGGTTATTATTATTTAGTAATTTTTTTCAAAGTTGATTGATATAATATATGTTAATTTAGTTTTGATATGAAATGTAATAATTTGTTACGTGAAAAAAGTTTCTACTATAATTATAGAGGGTCAACTTTGTAACTAGTTATTATTTTTTATTTGAATATTTTCTTTTACATAATTATTTTTGTTCATCTCACGGTATTATATAGTAAATAAGAGTTATATCTTTTATTTTTTATTATATATAAAATAATCAATAAAAATATATTTGATGTCTCTTGGGACCGTGGTATTAATAATAATAATAAAAATATTATATGCATAGTATTGCCAAATCATTGAAATGAGAAATAAAATTTTTAATTAATATAATTTTCTGATGTATTAATTACGTTATTAGAAACTTAAAAAATATACTTAAATTATATAATAATAATAATAATAATAATAATTTTTAAAAATTATTTTATTATACTATATATTTTTGCCCCCACTACAAAAAATTTATGGATCCGTCACTGTTTGTGTCCTCACCATGCTCTCTTTTCTTGTAAACGATCTGCAGAAAAGATTTCACAGAATACTCCTCATCTTTCGCATACTTCCAAACTAATATATCTGTCTCACTCCTATTTACTCTCACATGACTCAACAGAGTCATCATCTCCTGCAGTTTTTCGTTCTCGCATTCCCATAATGTTCTTCTCCAGCACAAACTCCACGTCCATGCCAATCCTTTCCAAAAATCACAATCACTAATCGAACATTCATTTTTAGTTGATAACATGTAAAGTCTAGGGAATAACTCCTTCAAGACACCTTCTTTCAACCATAGGCTATGCCAAAATCTCACCGTTTTCCTATCCCCAACTACAAGCTGAACACGTGGCATATATATCCCACTTAATTCTTTATCTCTATTGTTTAAACCTAGTATGTTGTCCCACACACCTCCCTTTTCCTTATCTCCTCTTCTAATCACAGCCTCCTCCAAACCCCATCCATTTTGTTGCATGATTCGACTACCCGCTTTCATAGGGGACACTCTTCCTTCTTATACCTTCACCACCATTTAAAAAGGAGAGCTGAATTTTTCAGTGCTACATCAATTACACCTAAGCCACCTAAACACTTAGGTTTTTGTACAATTTCCCATTTAACATTTGGCATACCCTTCCCCCATCAGGTTTTTCCCAAAAAAATATAGTTTGTAGAGACACTATTTTCTTTGCTACAGTCTTTGGCAGTTTAAACAATACTAAGGTAATACATAGGTAAATTTTTCAACACAAATTTGATTAAGACAAGTTTACCCGCTTTTGATAGGATCTTCCCCTTTCAGCCTTGTAGCCTCTATTCAATCTTCTGAATCACCGGTCTCCATGTGCTCACTCTTTTCGGATTTGCACGCAAGGGGATGCCAAGATATTTTATTGGGAGTTCCAATCTGCCACAATTGAGGATTCTACAAACCTCATCAATTCTTCATCACTGCAGTTGATACCAATGGCTGCCGATTTATCAAGGTTGATCCTCAAGCTTGATAGAGCTTCAAAACCCTTCAAAACTCCTCTATAGTTCCTCACCGTGTCCAGATCTGGTGGAGTGAAAAGGATCGTATCATCGGCAAACTGCAGATGACTAAGGCTAACTCCATTTCTACCCACCCTAAGATGTCTAATCCTGCCATTCCTTGTCAGTCTGTTCAAGCAACCATTTAGAACTTCCGCTACTAGCACAAATAGAAACGCCGATATTGGATCCCCTTGTCAAACCCCTCTTTGCAGGCCAAACGGCTTAGAGGGAATCCCATTAAAAAGAATGGACATAGATTCTTTCAAACATTCTTGTATCCATCCCCGCCAACATCCACCAAAGCTCATTTTCCTCATTACCTCATCAACAAATGACCGTCTCACCCGATCATAAGCCTTCTGGAAATCAAGCTTGATTAACCATGCTACCCTCTTGGACATCTTCAGCCATTGTACCACCTCGCAGGCTATTAAAGCTCCATCGTGTATTCTTCTACCATGGACAAAAGCTGTTTGCACTTCACCCACTGGTCCTGGCATAAACCCTTTCATTTGGGCAACAAGTATTTTTGCAATTACCTTGTAAATGCTAGTAACCATGCTGATAGGCTCGAAGTCCTTTAAATCATCTTTGCCTCCTTCTTTTAGAGCCAATGCTACCCAAGTCAGATTAGCTTGTGCAGGCAGCTTACCTTCGATAAAGAACTCCTTGATCAATGTTGTGAAGTCACCTCCAACAATATCCCAAATCTTCCTAATACACTTGAATTTAAATCCATCTGGCCCCGGGGCTCTAGTTGGTTCACAATCCCAAACCACTCTTCTGATTTTATCATCCATAGGTATATTTTCTAGACATTCAACATCTTCTGGAGATATTTTTCTCACCATGGAGTCATCAAAATCTGCCTTCACACTTTCTTCTTCACTGTAAAGGGATCTGAAGTAGTTTCTTACCTCTTTTAGAATTCTGTTCTTCCCCCTAAAACTCCTCCCATTAATCTTGATACAATCAATTTTGTTCCCTCTCTTCCTAGATTTAGCAATTCCATGGAAAAACTTTATATTTCTGTCCATACAATTGGAAAATCTAGAGCGAGAAAGTTGCTGCCAATAAAGTGTTTTCCGTTCATACCACTTCTCCCCTAGAATCCTGAGAGCTCTTCCCCCCGCCAACAAACATTCGTCCACATCCCCATTTTCAATCCTCTCATCAACGCCCTGTATCTCCTCCTCTATCACCTCAATATTTCTATTAAGAACACCAAACTCCTCCTTATTCCATTTCCTGATAGGTTCACGCAGTCTTCTCATCTTTTCCAGCACTGATAGGTTGTCCATCTTACTCCAATTTTCCCTCACCACCTACATAAATCTCCCGTCCATTAGCCACATGTCCAATATTCGGGATGGTTTAGGTCCCGAATCCAAATCGTCAGTATGTGCCATTATTGCACAGTGATCAGATAGTGCTATGTTCAAACCTCTTAACTATAGACTTTCGAATACCTCAATCCATTCCGCCTCAACCATTATCCGGTCAATTCTACTGCATGATCTTCCCTGATACCATGTAAATTTCCTGCCTTTTAGTTCCAAATCAACCAGCTCCATGTATTCAATCCACTCATTGAAGTCTCTGCTACTCTGAGTAAGATTCTTACAGTTTCGTCTCTCATCGACAACAACAATCTTGTTGAAATCACCTTCGATAAGCATCAGGGGCTCCCATTCTTCTTTGAGTCTGATTAACTCATTCCAAAATTCCAGTTTCTCATCCCTGACGTGCGGTCCGTAGACTGAACAGATCACGCAAGCAAAATTCATTTGCTTAAGTACTCCTTTCATTGCAATCCATCTGTTCCTTTCCTAACCAGCTCACACTCAAAAAAATCCTTCCTCCAAATATAGAGAATGCCCCCAACACTGTTCACAGCATCAACGACATCCCAGCAGAACTCAAACCGACCCCATATTTTCCCAGCCAGCCTTCTTTCAAGATTATCTTACTCATAAAATCCACTATGTTTTTCCCACACAAACTTCTTACCATCTCAATATTCCCCATACCCCCTAATCCCCTAACATTCCAAAAGATACACTTCATTTCGAGTTCAGTTTTACACTTGCCTAAATTATGCGTTTTGGTGCAACTAAGATCACCCTCCTCCTTCCACGGCCTCTTCCGCCACCTGCTGTTTCCTTTGTTCTCGAAGCCTTTGTACGCGCACTTCTGTCTTGGGCTCCAATAACATCCCTTAGCAGTATATCATCATCTTCGCCAAAGAGGAAGAACCCCCCCTGTCTTCACATACCCGTCTTGTTTCTATAACTTCAGTCTGTTCTTCCACCGTCTTCACGACGAATGACAGAGTTTTCTCTCCTTCGTCAACTATCTCCTTCGTCACACTAGGGTTCAGATGCTCAGTAGGGTTATCGTGCCTAATTTGACTGTCCTCAGGAGTGTCTGACCCGCATTGAGGTCCCTATGGACATGGGTTCCATTGCTACATGGACCGAACCCAGGTGGGAACGGGCATGAATCCATGGATCCATTAGCATCATCTTCTAGTAATGGGCCGATTCCTGTAAGCAGTACTGGGCTCATCACATTTTCATTCTGGGCCACAGAGTTAACAGGCCCAACCATTCTTTGCAACAACTCTCGGTTTTTCGGGTCATTCACTTCATTCTCTATCCCCTCCCTTCTCTCCATCACATTTTTCTCACTCATTAAATTATTGTCGACCTTCACATGCATGCGTTCATCATTATCTACGGAAACGACGTCTCGATTCTTGTTATCATCAATAGCCGCCTCAATGCCAATGGTTCTTTCCTAGTTCTTGTTCCCAGATATGAACATTCCACTTTCTTCATCCCTCGCCTGACCACCATCTCCATTCACTGTTGATTCAGAAGCAGAGTTCTCCACCACAGTATCGTCCTTACTCCCATCGTCAGGATGAACTTGTCTGCTAAGCATTTCGCATCCAAATTCCTTGACAAATACCTCGAACGATATTCCTCCACATCTAACTGTTACCCACTCATGTATCAGTTCCCATTGGAAACAATCAACAAGAACTCTCGCTACACTAAACGATCTCCGGTTCTCAATTATCTCGTCCAGCATCACGAGTAGCATCAAACCCCTTTGCAATCATCTCGAATGCGTCCTTGCTCCAAACGTGTAGCGGTAGCCCCATGAGTTTTTGCCATACACACCTTGAGAAAGCCCACTTGTATCCCCAGAATACTCTCAATATGCATTTTTTAAGACCAAAATCCCTACATTCTATTTTCCCATACTTCTCCTCCAATTTGTCTAGGCGTTCTACCACCGCTCCTAACCTAATAGGATCAAATGCCTTCGCAATGATACTTCTAACTAAGAGTTCTCTCTGATTTTTTGATTCCTTCACCTTTATTTCTCTCGTCTTCCTTGTGTGATCTTTCTGCTCTATCGGTTTACTCACTCCTTCATTCTCCTGGTTTTCCTCCCTTATGCACTATATTTCTCACATTTCTTATGCTTCCCCTTTTTCACCCCTCTGTTTTGTGATCTCCACGAACTCGCGCCTCCGCCACCTTTATTGCTTTTCCTGCCACATATGTGCCATCTAGTTTCTCCATTGCTCTTATCGCACCCCCTTAGAATCATATCTTATAAATGCAAATAGGCCCTTCCATCCATTCCTTGGCTTCCTGGAGACAAAAACGTCCACCACGTTGCCATGAAGTCCAAATTCCCTATATAAGAATCTTTTGGATATGCGGCTTGGTAGGTTGTCGATGAAGATCGAGTGAGTATTTCTCTCCAACGCTAGCCATTTATCGTATGTTTCATCCTCGAATGTCACCCTTTTTGCTTTTCTCCTATTTCGTTGTGTTTGCCATCTGTCATCATTGCCAGCTGCAATGTTATTATCGATCCTTCTCGTTCCTACCAGGCCAAGACTGTTTACCGTTTCCCATTCCCATCCTCCTTACACATGATACACCCCCCTCCACACTCTACCCCTTATTCCTTCTGCTAGCAAAGCTAGCATCCTCACTGTGTTTCTTCCTCACACTCACACCCCCTCTTACACCTTTCTCCTGCCAAACCTTGCAGAGCCTCTCATCTTCCAAACCCTGAATTGTTATTGATTAAAAGAATAAAAGTAATGTTTTTTTATTTTTTCAAAATATTTAATGCCTAAAAAGTTTTAAAAAAGTTTACATTTAACTTGTATTTTCTATATAAATAACAATCATAATATTATTAAAAAGAGAAAGTATTTGTAAACTAGAAACGAGAATAAATAGTAATTGTAAATAAATTAAATTTTTTATATTAATTAATTAATGTTGACTGATTTTTTTTATTAATTATCTAACACTATAAAAAAAAATTGACATGAGGGCACACTTGTTAGCAAGAACATATGAATATCAAGTAATCAGTATATAATGTCAAAAAAAAAAAAATCAGTATACCCAATTACCCACGGTCCTATAACAAAAAAGTTGCATTATATTTTTATTTTCAGAATAATATAAGGAGCATGCTTGTGATGATAATAATAATAATGATTCTCAGTCGTGACCACTCTAGTAGTCAGATATTATAGTTAACATTTATTATATTGTCTCTTATTTTATTTGGGATGAATCATACTCAATATAATATTTATTTATTTACAAAAATTGAAAAGGACAAACAACACTAAATCATGTCTTTTTGGATTCTAATTTTCATTTAGCAATATCTGGAAGAAAGAAATTAAAAAAAAAAAAAAAGACTAAAAGACAACCCAAGATAAGCTAATATTATCCTTCCCCCAAATTTATAGTGAATATTATATTTATTTATATATGCATGTTCAAGAATCAAGAATGCTCAAACAATCAAAACTGGCCCCTCAAAGTTGAAGCAGTCGGCGATAGAGACTCTTATTAGGTGTAGTATCTACACACTCACTTGGACACTCCAACACCAAGATATTTTTTTCAGAATCCATGTTCTTGCTCCGACAAATTTAGCATAATTTATTCTCGTGTGAATTTTTATTATAATTAATTAAAAATGAATATAAATAATTGAAAATTTTTAGAATTTAAGATTTAATGTTAAAGAGAGGCTCATAACCTTAATGTTTTAAAGTTTTGAGTTTGACGTGGTATGTTCTCAACTTAGATAAATGCTCTCATTAAGAATAATTCATATTACAAAAAATATCAAGATATATATCCATGCATAAGAATTCTAGGATTTTTGTTGATAAGTGGCTGAGAATAAGGTGTGTATATGGCAAGGTATTTCGGTCACTATTGTGTTGATGATGTTGTTGCTAGCAAAAGAAAACAAATTAAACAAATGGCTACAATGTGTGTGTGATGAGATTGAGATTGAGATTAGAACAATAGCTCAATATATCTATGAGGGGGTTTTGGTTTTTGGGTGGGAGAGAAAGAAAGAATCGGATGAGGAGATAAGAAGATTGAATGTGGCATAATACTTAGGGTAGTGCCTTTTATTTTGGCTTCTACGTTTTCTTGTCCTCATATTATTATTCATAATAATAATAATAATAATATTATTATTATTATTATTATTATTATTATTATTATTATTATTAAACAAATTTAAGTATATATATATTCACTCATTCATGTGTTTTTTTATTTAATAGAGTTACGTGTTAGGTATAAAAATAATAAAATCTAACACAGATAATTTGAATCACAGGTAAAAAAATTAAAAATTGTTTTTTTTTTGTGATGGATCCATAAATATATAAATAGTAGTATTATCCATTATTATTATTATTATTATTATTATTATTATTATTATTATTATTATTGTTGTTGTTGTTGTTGTTGTTGTTGTTATCACTATGTATATATGTCAAACCCTATCATGTATTCATGCGAATTATATTATTCAACTTCTTTCATTTCTCAAATTTTTTCTTCTATCTGCTGTGTTTGGACATATCATTGCATGATTTATGTTCGCAGGTACAGACCAAAATCGCTTCTGGAAGAACCCTAATTTAGCATTGCCACATTTTTTTTTTCACTCTAAAACCATTTGAACTTAAAAATTTAAATTGATATGTAGAAATACATGACTATATACATATAATATTATATATTTAAAGATTATATATTAATTAAATTATTAAATTATATTAGAATAGATATAATTATTTGTGTGACTCTTACTATTAGTTTCAATTTTTGAAATAAATAATATGATGATATGATATCAAAATTTTTATGACTGAAAAATCCAAAATTCGACCACCCAATAATAAGAGGGTCAAATAATGTATTACCAAAGAAGTTTAAATAATTTTCTTTCCTGATAGACTACGTGCACATATAAGTGGAGTTTAGAGATAAGAACACATTAAATTATTAGCTAGAAAGTGTAACCAAATTACAATCAAGGTAGATTCTATTTAACTGGAAATTGCTATATATGTATATATAAATGAACTTGAAGAACCCAACAGACACCACATCTAAATGCCCTTTCAAGTGAAAAATCCGAGAGATTTTTTTTGTTTCACAAGTAAAGCTAACCAGAATCCAATGGAGAAGTGTACTAATTTTACCTAGGCACGTCTGCTCCATATACAATTGACACACACATACATGCATGCATATGTATAATACTCTAATGAATATTTAATAAATATACTCTATTCATGTAAAGATATCATTTTATCATCATATATACTAAATCATATGATTAAATTCGAGTAGGTTATACAAGTATTTTTATTCCTTTCAAATCATTGATTTTTCTTAAAAATCATGTTTTACAATATAGCTAAATAGAAAATTTTAATATCTTTCATGTTAGTGGATGCCATATATAATATATATGATATGTTAAAAATTTCCACTGAATCCTTTGCTTAATTAAAAAAAATAGCAAAAATTGTCGTTATTACATTATTTATATTACAGTGATGCTATATGTACACTTCTTTTCTCTATCCAAGTAAACCCGAACAGAATATTACTACTAGAACGAACAGAAAATTTAAAAGCAAAAAACATGTTCGTGTCAACTATAAAATATGTTAGTTGTATATATACATTTCTGTTCGTGTTACTACCAGAACGAACATAGAATTTAAAAGCAAACGAACATGTTTTAAAACATGTTCGCTCAACTATAAAATGTTCGTTATATATATAAATTTCTGTTCGTTTTTCACTTGGATGGACTTGGATGGCAAAAAGAGATGTACACCTAGATTAATTGTATATACTATTTCTTATTTTTTCAAAAGGCAAAAGACATAATAAATTTTTTTTTGTGACCACATCATAAAATGAAATAAAATATTATTATTCATACATTCTGATTCCATTTACATAAAAAACGTAACCAAAATATATAGAATAAGGATAGTTGGGTAATATTTTACTTCAAACATTTTATTTATATATTTTACCTATAAAGTAATTAATTACTAGAAAAATAAAAATATTTGACGTAAATAAGACCGTTTCTAAGACATATGTTTAACTTACAAATATTTAATTTCTCATATTTTTACCCTTATATATTTCTATAGATAAGAATAAAATAAATTTTCTATTTCTTTACATGGCTAAATAAAACGTCGCCTTACATGACCATGAACAATTTTTTTCTTCTATAAACACCTCTAGCTAATTAGCAGTGTTTTTTACCGTCACAAAACATTTGGCAGCGATTCACCAACTACTGAATTTATATATGCGGAATTGCGGATAAACATTTTGTGGCAGTTTTCGACAACGCTTCTAATATCGGCCGCCAAAGGGTATTCTGTTTGCTAACTGTTGCTATTTTCTTAACTTATTTTAGAAAGAAAAGTTTTATTTTTTATTTTATTTTGTAGGACAATAAAACTGTATACTATGTGTATAAGGTGATAGGACGGAATTTTTTTTAAATAAATAAAATAAAATCATTAATTACCTTTTTAAATATAACTATGCATATTTATCTTTTTAGTCTCCATTAATAGTGCCGCAACTAAAGACTGAGTGACCCAAAAAGGGAGTGTCGTGGGCTGAGGTCGTGGCAATGGACCTGGTTTTTATTGGAGTGCTGCGTGCACGCAGCATTGGGCCGCCGAGGGTATGTCACGCCACGTGGCTGCGGCACTGGCTTGCTGTTTCCCTATATATATATATGTATGGGTGCGTGACTCCACCACCAACACTTTACCATTTTATGTTTTTTGAGCATATTGTGTGAGTTCTCTCTCAAAAAAAAAAAAAGTAGTAGTAGTGTGGTTGAGCAAGATGGCAGGTAGGGGTGCGGGCCGCGGTACAGGACGAGGACCAGCTATACGGTATCTAGACATCAACAGGCTTAACTTGACCCACCATGCGGCTGCGCCTTAGGATTCCAGGTTAGTGATATTATTTTAAAATATGCTAAAATTAGTTACTTTGTTAACTATTTAGTGTATTTAAATTTTTAAAAATATGCATGTATGTTGAATTAGTTTAGGTTATGGATAACAATGTCATATGCGTAATTGTTTTGATAAATTATAAAATTTGGTAGTAGGCTAAAAATATTTGTTAGTAATGGGAATGTACGTGTTGTACGGAAAGTATAATGTGATTTAGAAAACCACAAAAAATTAGGAAACTAACGTAATCAAGTAGCATTGTGTAACTCTCATATTTTAAATTGTGTTAGTAACAGATTCCTAGGATACTCACGCCTTGTGGTGTCATTCCTAGCAAGCTGCTGCTTGATGTCCCTATTCCTTATATTAGGGAGGCCGGCTTTGGGGGGCCGCTTGATATGCGGGCATTTGATTATGATATGCCCTTGCTATCTGCTCTGGTTGAGAGGTGGATGCCAGAAACACACAGTTTCCATCTCCCGTGGAGCGAGTGCACAATCACCCTACAGGATGTGGCATACCACATTAGCCTTCGCACGAATAGAGACTTGGTCGGTGGGTGTGTGAGAGATTTTGATCAGTGGTATGATGCAAGCAATGGGCAGATAGCGCAAGATTTTCTCGACAGCAGACCACCAGCGGGTGAAGGGAAGAATTATGCATGGGTGAAGATGTCTTGATTGAAGACACGAGTCCAAGCGACTTCGAGACACGACGCGTCACCAGATGTTTTGAGGTAGTACGCCCGCTGCTATATTATGATGATGATCGGAGGAGCTTTGTTTACAGATAAGACGGATAACATTGTTTCTCTCATATGGGTACCGTTGCTGCGGGACTTTGATACTTGCAGAAAGTTATCATGGGGATCCGCGGTGCTCTATTGGACTTATCAGGCTCTGTGCATCGCGAGCAAGCGAACCGCGTTAGAGATTAGTGGTTGTATCCCTCTAATATTCTCTTGGATCTATCAGAGATTCCCTAGGTAGTGTCCAATTAACAGAAATGTCCTTGTCTTTCCCCTTGTCTCCAAGTTTGTTGTTATTTGTTTACTCTTGATTGAACATACTTTAAAATAATATAACCTAATTTTACAGTGTGTTGGCTTTTCATTGGAAGGATGAACGGTTTAGGACAAACCTCAAGGGACCACCATAGCGGAAGGATATTGCATCTCAGGAACGAGCTAAACAGACTTGTGTGCGCCTCTAAACTTATGAACCCCCTACCACATTGGTACAATATGCCGAAATTACAAAAGTCATTCAGACAAAAGTGATGCATAAGTTCACATAACCATTTCTTACGAATAGCCTAGGTTCTGCCTCAATGCAACCTAAATCTTCCACGAACATCCATTAACTGCATGCTTACATCGACAATGGTACTTTATTCTGTCTGACTCAACAACCATGTACTTTGCATTCTTCTGAATGCTATAATTCTTAACCGCAGTGTGAACCACTTCTCGGCTCCTCATTCGATCACCAACTCGGAACTCTGCACCACCATCGGTATTATAATCATCAGCCAAATCCACTTTCAATGGATCAACAATCGCTATTTCATCCAAGTGAAGCTGCTGAAAGAAACAAGGCACATCAGCTAGCCTAGGAATTGGATGCCCGATTGCTGGATTATCTGGGATATGTTCATCATCTACTGGACCGTCAGATGGCGATTCAGAAGTTGGAACATAATCCGATTCAGACTCTGTATTATCCATTTTCATTTCCACATCTGGCACCGAGGGTTCGGCAATGTGGACTGGAGTCGCTGCGATAGGTGGGGCACATGGGCTACATATTTTACCAACCTCAACCAAAAAATTCATGACATGTTGGGGGCATCAATCTGCGGTGACAACCAAAAGTGACACGGACATGTTCATCAGTATTTAACCACACTAGTCAATGCACGGATTTACCATTGGGCTGTTGTTATACGAAACGATATTTGACTTTTCATGTCTGTCTATATCTGCCTCCTAGATTGAACAAGAAGACTTGTACTAGCTCTGACATGGTGCTAATATCATCATGCTGAAACACAACAGGTGAGGCAGATTGAAAATAGATCCTGTCTTCCCACTCATGTATGATGGCATTCGGGTGCAACTGGATAATCAAGTTTGCATCCATCAAAAAAATAAAAATTTTGGAGAAAGAAGGTTATGAGGTGAGTGTAGAAGTTGTAAATCCATTTGGAGCTACCCAACAAGCTTATATAGAAGTTAACGTGAAACAATGCTGAAACCATTGTAGATGGCATCATTCTTCACCAGTACTGCAGGCAGAGCTAGAGTCATTAGAATGACCTAGTGTCGCGGCCACAGGGCGCGACATACCCTCAACGGCCCAATGCTACGTGCACGCAGCACTCTAATAAAAAACCTGACCCATTGTCGCGACCTCAACCCACGCACTCCCTTTTTTGGGCTACTCACCCTTTGATTGCGACACTGCTAATGGAGACTAAGAAGGTAAACATGCATAGTTATATTTAAATTAGAAAATAATGATTTTATTTTATTTATTTAAAAATATACATAATAGGACAAAAAAATGTACAATGTACTATATTCTCTAGAGAATTAATTTTTTTTTTAGTAATATAAACTTCAGTTCGGTTATGGTAGACGAATCCAATTAAAACTTCAGTTCTTTTTTAATATATAAATTATTGATTATGCCAATAAAATACAGTTCAAATAACATTTATCATTTTCTTTTGGTAAAGGTCTCAAGAAATGGCAAGGCGTACCCATAGGGCAGGAACATGCCCCCGCCTTGTACCCGTGATAGGGGCACGTCTCTGTCGTGGAACGGGATTATATACAACTTTAAAAAATAGTAAAAACATCCAGAAAATTTAAAAAAAAAATCCTCAAAATTTAAATATTAATACAACACAATTTCAAATCATAACAAAAAACACTCCACAAACACAAATTTAAAAATACATCATATTATCCAATCCAAATATAGCAAAAATACATATTTAAAAACAAATATTAAAGCTTCTTTCATCAATCATCATACTTCATGCATCGATTGTGATTGTGATGATAGACTCCGATCTACTTGAATCCTATATCAAAGAGAAAAATTGGGTTAATTGAGTTCATGCTGCCAACGTGAAAATTTAATAGTTACCAAGCAAAATTGAAAAATAAAAATCAAATTCAGGATAAAAGGAGCTAAGACCAATAACAAGAACATGGGAAAAAAGAAGTCCCTTTAATAGGAACTTAAGTACATCGCCACAAAAAAAATTTCAATAATTTCTAGCATGTGCAATAATTTTCAATAATTATAGCAGAATTCATGCAAGAAATTTAACAAGAACATGAGTACATCACAACAACATAATTTCCAGCATGTGCAATAATTTCCTATAATTATCACAAGATTTACACACAAAAAGTTCCAATAATTTTTAACAAACTTGAGTACATTACAGAAAAAACAAGGAAACGGAAAGTAAATTTAATAGTGAATTTAATTTGCAATTTTTTTCTGGAAAAAAGAATGAACACTAAATAGGTGGAGCTTCTAACAATAATTTGTGTGAACATAAAAAATGCAACTTGTTAAAATTAAACCCTAAACCCTAATTTATTTTTAAAAAAATTGGACCAACACTGACCTTGGCGAGACGACGGGCGACAATACCTGCAAGGCAGTATCAACCGTGACTGGATACTGCAGTACTAGACTCGACGTTTCCTGCTAGACGGCTTTACAGTGGTGGCTGGATGACTCGGTGGTTGCAGTGCTGGACACAGTGACTGGAGTTTAACTCGGTGATGGCTCTAAAACTGACGATGTGGGTGGTGGTGGCTGGCCAGGAAGGAAGGTTGCGCAAGAGATAGTGAGAGACTGGGAGAGAGAGAAGAGTAAGATGGTTGTGGTGATGGAAGCGTAGGATCGCCAATGGTGGAGGCGGTGGCTTGTTAGGCTGAGGTTTGAGACTTTGAGTGTGTAAGCTAAGAGAGGATGAGTTTCTCGGAGTTTGTTTGTAAACTCAAGAATTAGAATTTATTCAAGAATTGAATTCTTTTCTATGTTAATCAAAAATTAATAATTTGAATTTTCACGAGAATTCTAATTCTCACGTTTGCTCCATTTATGAATCAGACCATGGTCTAATTTCCAATTCCATTCTCATGGTTATAGTTCCAAGGAATAAAAAATCCAAAATATCCTTATAAAATGTTAGTGTTCCAAAATTATCTCTTTTCTTTTTCTCACACACGACTTCATAGTTTTTGTTAAGGACAAATTAATAAAAACAAATACTAAAGTAAGAATTTCATTATATCAATATAATTTACATAGAATTATAAATCAAAAATTTAATTTAAAAATAGAATTGAATTCTTTTCTTACCAAAATTAGAAGTCTATTTTCACATGAAAGAATTTCTAAATAAGTTCCGAGTGTATATATATAAAGTTTGTTCGATATATATGTAGATTTTTATTAGAAGTATGTAAGGATTTATATCTGTATATTTTATTTTAATTTTTATAACATATAATGAATAAAATTTATATTAATAAAAAGATTTTATATCTATATCAATCCTATGCATACACATATACAACGGTTGTATTCACATTCACATTCTAATTTCAATTCACGTTCTGATTTCCATTTCTGTAATAATTGTAATAAGCTGACACCACGGCCTTAGAAATTAGAATTATTATAGTCTATTGACTCAAAGAAGGACAAGACTACCACTTGCATCTCAACCTCCAATTCTCATTGCAATAAATTAATTTGTGGTAGAGAATCACAAATATCTACCTGATAATTAATTTTGGTATAGTATTTTTTTTTTTTGGGACTGGAATTTTGGTAATGTATATAACATGGTTGTGAGAACACACGATCGTCCATTGGATTAATAATAAATTGGCTATCAAACTAATTTGATTCTGGGTAAAAATTGATTAGCATCAAATTAGTTTTGTTTGATAGCAGGTGTGTGATGATAATGAGAAGGTGTATATGGCCAACTTTGTAATGGCCAAGGTGTATACTGTGTTAATGTAGTTGATTGTCTTGCTTGATAGATTTTATGTTCCTTGATGGCTATGCCGAAGAGAAATATGGAGTAAATTGTACTCCTTTGGAGTAGTGAATAAAACCCAAACTTTCTAAAAAAAAAAGTCAAAATAATAGTTAGCCAATCGATTTAAAATAATAAAACACAAAAGTTCATTTCTTTTCTAAAAAATTATACACTTTGTGCATAAATATATAATTTTATTATGCTCAGTTCAACTCTAATTGAACCCCTCAGTTAAATTTTTAAACTTTTAAATCTCTAACTTTAACTATTATTTGATGACTAATTAAATTTTCAGCGTCTTGGTATATAACTAGTATAATTAATTTTAGGATATTAGTCTTCTTAAGTATACATGCATATGGTTAAAAAACTGTCACATATTTTGTTAATTAAAATTAATCTTCAAAATTTGAAAATAACTTTAAACTATTAGTTAAAAATATTGATAAACTTATATAAAATATACCGTAACAAAATCCAATAATTTTACCCAATGTGTCAACTTTTTTATGTAAGTAAATTATCAAAAATAATTATAAAAGTTTCGAACGACAAAAATACTTATAAAAGATTTAAAATTTTGAGAAAAAAAAATTTACATAGCTAACGAAAACAGAAGCTCAAATAATTGTCATTTGATTATTTTTGTCAAAATTTTAATTTTTTGAGAATATTTTGTGGTTCAAATTTTTTATGTTATTTTTCAACTCCAAAATCTTTTTTGTAACTACAGTCTACAGGAGTACTGAATATACAGAGTATTATTCCCAACCGGCCTGGAATATTCCCTTTATCATATTAATATTATAAAATTACGTACCTTATTATAAATAATAAAAATAGAAAAATAAACTAATACTTCTTAAAAATCGTAAACAAAACAAATATTTTGAAATTTAAAAAAGTTTAAATAAAACACATTATAAAATGAGAAATGTTAGAGAACCTAACACTTTATAAATACTTTATTTGATTGATACTTTATTTTTTCAATAATTTTATTTATACATCAATTTTAGTCATTAATTTCAGACACCATATAATTATACATTTATACATATACATATGCAACTCAAATCGAAGATTGTCAAGAGTTTAACAAGCGCATGACGATTACACAACGGTTTTCCACATGGCAGTTCGTAACTGATTATTCGAGTCTATAAATAAAGAGGCAACCCTTCGATTCAAGGGTTGGAACTTTACTTTCAAAAACACACTTACACAATATTATATCCGAGCGAATTTCTATTTCTGTCTAAGTTACTTTCATAGTAGGATTTTCTTCCAATTTATCATTCTGTCAAGTTTACATTCAAGTTCAATTTACATTTCTTGTAGTTTATGTTTCAAGCATTCTTCAACCTTTAGTCTCAATTCTGTAAAAATGATCATTTGAAATTCGGTAAAAAAATGTCCTTCAAGTTTTATAAATTTGTAACCTTTTAATATTCTGAGAAAGGTTATTGTATCAAACTTGTGCTCTTTTGGTATTCTGTGAAAGATTGTTTGTTAATGCAATTTAAGTCTATAATATTATTCTAGCATCAAACATTACACGTTTACAGTCTACAGTCGTGTTTCTGATTTGTACATTTTATACAAAAATGTTCTAAAAACGAGAGTCTTTTGAGGAGTTAGATTTCGCTCCCAGATCACTAAAACGGATCAAAACTATAAATTTGTTACTTTGTAATCGAAGTGGTTGAAAATATATAAAACAATTTATAACCGTATTAAATACGATGGCTAAAAACGCTATCTAATTGATTTTGGTGTACACTTATTCATTTAGTATAATTTTTTATTTTTATACTATTAAAATTTAGGATTTAGAAATTTGTTAGCCGTTAGTCGAAAATTGTTTTGTGTTTTTTATGAGTGACACGCAGGTTCAATATTTGTGTGGTTTTGCTCTAATTTGCATTTATGAAGTCATAAGTTTGCTAAGTTCACTGTTTCTTGAATACGAAGTGTATCAATCAAAAAGTGCTTGTTTTGATGAGTTACATACCCCACTGCGTTAAGGTACCCTCCACCAGACAGGGACAATGGTTTAGACTTTAGACCTAATTAAGGGCAATATTATTGAATGTCATGCCATCACTTTTATAACATGGCGTGACCACTCTTCATGATTTATATTAAGAAGAGGAGGAATCATATGGAAGAGTTTTTTTTTTTTTAAAGCCCAATGATATGACTTAGTCTAGTGATTAGTTTATTAGTTTGCTTAAACAAGTGTTGGAAGTTCAAATTTTGTCTTGTGTATGCAGCAATGCACTGATTCGTCAGCAATAAATCCTTAAATGAAGCTTCAATCTATAAAGAATTAGGTTTTGATATGTCGGCCAGACTGAGGAATATTGAGAAAAAAAATTAAAGAGAAGAGGAAGAAAAAGGTGGAAGAATTTTAAGATATTTTAGGAGATGAATTGTATCTTTTGAGTATTCTGAGTGGATTGAAATTTATTTACAAAATTATATATGGAATTTATACAAGTTAAAAGGAGTAGTTATGCTATATGCCAAAATATAAGTAACAAAAGGGGGATGGGGGCAAAACATGATGATTTGCCTTCTAAGAATAATGATAATAATATAAAGTCATAGCTATGAATAGCATTTTGGCAGGTTCCATATGGCACATAGCTTGAATATGCTTCAAACATGTTTTCATTTCATGCATGAAACCAATGAGAAAAAACCATGTTTTCATTTCAATACATAAGTGAGAAACAAATTAAAGACTATTTTCTTTTTCTCCCACATGATATTGGCTCAACTTTTGTCAACATATATAATTTCATTTTCATTGATCATTTCATATATCGCTTTCGTAATCAACGTGCTTTCCATAACAAATTTCAAACATAATAATAATAACAATAATAACAATAAAAATAATTATAATAATAAAGAGATTAATGAATTCCTTAAAATGATATCAATATTTTCTATCTATGACTTACTAGTA
This sequence comes from Stylosanthes scabra, assembly GCA_036250425.1. Classification (NCBI taxonomy): domain Eukaryota; kingdom Viridiplantae; phylum Streptophyta; class Magnoliopsida; order Fabales; family Fabaceae; genus Stylosanthes; species Stylosanthes scabra. The sequence goes on from JASCZI010181392.1 coordinate 64,838, forward strand.
AAGTTTTATTATTTTTATCGGCTTAAGTTTGTGAAAGGAGTAGTATTATAATATGTTATTATTTTCAACGTAAGATAATTTTAAAAAAAGTAAGAAAGCAAGCTTACTAAAAGAATTTATCCAAATTCAAAAAAGAACTTATTGCACGGAGAAATGTGTTAAAAATGTAATCAATTCTTTAGAGAAATATATCCTCATCATGACAACCTTAGAGACATATATGCTTTTTTTTTTCATGGAAAAAAGATTACATTATTTGTTTCTCTTCTTATTCCATATATATTTGTTGATGAGAGGAAATTTTTATTTGGAATTTTGTTTTTAGAAGCTTTATTTGTTTGACATAATCATATATATGCTCTCATATCATTCGATTGTCCTACTCTCTTGGAGGTCTTTGTTAACATTCTTCAACACATAACATGAATTGTCACAATTCCATACTTCATTTTAATTTTTCAATTTTATATATATAATTTTTATTTGAAATCATTATTGGTGTATATATATAATTTTTATCTTCCTAATAATTAACACTTTATGGACATGACCATATGACTGTCAATCAGGCGGACATGCGCATTTAGATCCGGCTTGATTAGCCTGATTTTATACGGATTAGAATTTTTTTAATCCAGCTTATTTATGGCTAGCTTGATTGATAAATAGGCCAATCCGTTTAATTAATTAATTATTTAAAGTTTTAATTTTTAACTTAAAAAATTACTTTTGACAAAAAGAATATTTTTTAGCCCAAAAATTTTAGAAAAAAAAGTTTTTTAATTGACGGATTGAATTTTTAGATCGAATAAAATAAAATATAAAAATAATATAAATTTTTTAAAATAAATTAAATAAATTAACCAATCCATTTAAATTCAAATTTTAAACAATATGAACTCATAGGCAAAAATCCATTTGTTTAGACAACTAAATGGATTGGCCTGACGAATTTGGACATTTTAACGCCTACGTGAGCATCGTCGTTGCATGTACTACTTATTAGTTATTACTGCCTACGGGAGAGTGACCCAAGATTCAATTAATGGAGAATCTTTGAGAATATTCAATTGAATACAACCACTCTGGGATTTTTCATCACCCATGTAAATAAAAGAAAATCTGTTCTCTCCGTAGGTTACGTTAATTACTTTCTAGATTCTTATAATGTAAAAAGTTTCTAGCTAATTATTAATTGAATGCATAATATATATTTTTAGGTTAATTAAATTTTTGGAAGAATGGATAAAAGCACATATGAATTATTACACGGTGGATAAAAGTATACATAAATTTTTTTAATGATCCAAATATACACATGAATTTATTAGTGACTCAAATATATACATAAAATATTCTAATAAGGGACAAAAGTACATATGAATCTTTTAAATTAATGTATATTTTTGTTCAACAATAGAATATTTCATGTGTATTTTTGGTCATTAAAAAATTTATGTATACTTTTAGATCATTAAAAAAATTTATGTATACTTTTATTCACCGTATAATAATTTATGTATATTTTTGTCATTTCAAAATTTTTCTAGCATAAAAAGTTTCTAATCAAGTGTCTATAATGTGCACCCAAGGGTATAGCCCAAGTGGTGAGCTTGGCTCCCATTAGTAACTGCACTTACAAATATATATGTAACTTATGCACCAATATATACATGTGTTTAATTTTGATTCATGGATAATATGAATAATTTTACATGCCTTATTCAAAAAGATTTATACATTTACATGATTTTTGAATTAGTAATTTTGAAAATAAATTAATTTTACTAATGTGACAATATTTGATTAACTTTATGTGTAAAATTTATTTATATGTACCAAAAATAGATTATATATATAATTAAAAAAATTGAGTAATTAGGACTTTCTTTCTTTTAGTGTGGAACAATTAATTTTACACGTGTTTGTTTATTGTTAATGTTTTCGATAGAAGTATCCATACTCCATGTTGTTGTGTAGCTAAAAAGTTTGGCAAACTGTATTGGGAATGAGAATACTTATAATTTAGACACACTCTGAATATGCTGTGTTAGATAGATTATGTTATATTTATATTAAATGCACACCCCTCAAGATTTTATTTTTTATGCCACCGACACATCACAAATATAGATAGAATTATTTTCGGTGTTTCCTTAACTTCTTATGAGAATTATGTGTCCCAAAGGGTTGGTTTGAATATTAAATAATTTGATAAGAATTTTAAGTGCTTCAATGATTCAGTAATTTTAATTGTTAATTTTAATTGATTTTAATAATTATATTATTTTTTTAATTAAAATTAACGATTAAAATCACTTAATTACTATAAAGTATAAACTATAAGAGGCGCATAATGATTGGTGTAACACTTTAATACCGATTAACCATGCCATGACATAATTAATTAATATTAAATTATTATGCCCCTCCACAGTATTATTATCGATTACAACCCTTTTAAAAATCATTTAATATAACCTTGAGTTCATAAAAAAAAAATAGAGCCAAACACATGAGAATACAAATTTTTCTTTTTATTATAAAAAATAAGACTTTACAAACGGATTTTAGACTACTAATATTAGCCTGCAAAGCTTAAACTTAAACACATACATAATACTAATAGTAATTGACCATTTTCACGTATATTTTCTAATTTTCCATCTACATATGATGACTGATACAACACAACGGAGAGACTCTATATCTTTGTACTATAGACGTTGCTTCGCATGCTTTCCAAACATGAACCTGCATCTGAAAAAAACATGTGAACAATATGGGGTGAAAATTTTAAACCATTGGATTCTTAGTATGATAAAAGCATTGATACTGTATAAGATAAGCTAGCAGGATCACACGAAGCAATCCTACTCATCACTCGTGTTTTCTCATAGTTATCCTCACAAAACGTAACATATAAGCTCTCTTCTTGTGGTCCTATTTGATTCTTACTGTTATTATCTTCTAGTCCTTTGAAGTCTTACTAGTTTAGAGTATGTCGCACTAGTTTAACGAAGATTGTCTGTCACATCTTTCTTTTTCTTATACCTCTTCCTTAGTCCTTAAGACATCTATTACTCTCTCCTATAACTCATTCTTACTTTGATTTATCGAAAACTCACAATCACATACAAAATACACAAGCAATCACTACAAGTCACATAGCAAATAACAATTATTTCAACAAACAAGGCAGACCAAACAATTTTACACAAATGTATATGATGCATACCTGTTCCTATAGCTAATGAGCTCATTTGGTCGGTTGTTTTAGCCAACTCGACGGATCACTCTCAGAACGTACTTCCCCGAGTACGTTTTTTAACACCCTAGCACTATTGCAACATAATTCATCCTATGGGAGTTTCTATTTAATCATAAACGTGTCGCTCTTTCACGACCTCGATTCTCCTTACACGCCTTCGTCTACGTCTGAGAGTTCGCTATTGCTAGAAGCAAGGAAGTTGATCCTGAAAGATCCCCTCATTCGTTTTCTGACTCACGTACATCACTTCAATCATCCTTGAGGGGACCATGTCCAGATTTTCTTATAAGTTCATACAAAAGGGTCCATCTCAAGGCAACACACTATACATAATATGTAATTCATTATAGGAGGTATGGAAAAACTCTTCTTATTTTGTAAATTCATTTAAAATAAAAGGCATTGGTCAGAGAATCGACTCTGAAGAGTAAGAGTCGACTCTGTGAGACTTTGAAACACTAATTTTTGAAATCTAAATTCATGTGAATCGACTCTAGTTCACCACGAGTCAACTCACGTGACTCGATCGTTTAAACTCATTTTTAAAGGTTGAGTTGATTCGAATACAACCGAGTCAACTCCCTGCAACGTTTTCAAATCAATTTCGTCTCTGTTCATAAATGAATCGACTCTGGATCCCCTTGAGTCGACTCTGAACGGCTAGAGTTGATTCCCTGAGATTTGATTTGACCTCTGTCAACTTATGAATCGACTCGAAGCAACTCTCAACCAACTCTCACTCTCTTTTCTCGACAAGAAGGGGAAGAAAATGAGAAGGCGTAAGGGTGTTGGTCTTTATATAGCCACTAGTGAGTGACAGTTTTGTAATTTCGCGATTTGGTCCGTTCCGAGTCAAATCTTTAACGTAGGTGTTCACGTTCGTATCCTAAATATTTTTTTGAGCATTTTAGTGGCTTTACTCCCAATTCATTTTAGTCTTGACGGCGCTAAGCCGGCACCGTTTAGTAAATTACTAGTTCGGGTGACAGCACAGTTTTAACTGACTGTCACTATTATTTCACTCAGAAAAATCTACTAATTCCGAACATTCCAACGGAATTTCCTAATTCTTGAGTTAGTGTTATTATCTAAATTTCAGACCGTATCATGTTTATTTCGCACAATGTAATTACCGCGTCATGTAATTACCTGATTTAGGATAAGTGGATCTTCGAGTTTACAGTTTGCACCAAGGCCAGGCTTGGGATTGGCTGTGGTTGGATGAGATGATAGGTGGAGGCTCCTGCTCGTCATGCTCGGCGGATGCCTCCGCGTGGTGGCTGTCGGAAAGGCGGAAGAGGTCGTGCATTGGGTGGAGACAGGGCACTGTCACAGCAAGCACAGGGTGGATCCAGTTCCAGTCACGCCCCTCATGTGCGGCCGAGTATGCGAAACAAGGTTCTTTCTACGCTTTAGAGTCAGCAGGGTGTCAGCACACCATGTTCAGCTCTTCGCCGTTGGCATTTATGGTAGGACTTAGTAGCCCGGAGTTCCAAGCGATGGTGGACGAGATATTACATGTTGATGATGCATATAGGCCCGAGTTTGGGATTAGCCATGTTCAGTTCTAGAATGACCTGAACGAGCCTGTATCAGTTCCATCGCACACTTGCATGGCTCTCGGTGACAGCATATATGCCGGATCCATCGTGCGGGATGCCATTGCCTGCACCTACGCATATACCGACTCCTCCCCGTCATCTGCGCATGGAGAGCATGATGATCAGGCACCAACACGAGGTAGGAGCCGTCGGATTCCTCGCCGCAAAGACTATGGCACAAGAGGGCACATTTAGATCATTATTGTCATGTCATATGATAGCTGTTTGTGCATTACTTTTTTTATTCTATTTATCGACGTACGAACATATTTATGTATATGTTATTTCTATTATGGACATATGTTTCTATCTCAGTATTGTTTACGGTTTATATGTTACTGTTAATTAAACTAAACATCTCATATATCATATTAAATACTTACAATACAAAAAACAAAATTTTATTTAGAATTCGTGGCACCCTACCACAAATTTCTAGTGGTTAAATATTCGTTCAAAATTCATGGCAAAGTGTAACAAATTTTATAAAACTAAAGACGCTGCCACAAATTCTGTAGAAGTATGAATTTTAGTGTAATTTGATTATGAAATGAAAAATGATATAATATATTAATATACGAGTTGGTTTGGTTTATTTGATTAGCTTGTCCTATAATTAAATTTAATTCATATTTATAATTAAGTTATGAATTGAAACTGCAAATTACAATGATAACTAATTAATAGTTGAATTTTAATCTTCAATTTTTTTTTCGTTATTTATTATGTACTCTACAAGAAAATAAACACATAAATACGTGTTTGTATAATTTTAAATTTTTAAGTATTTATAAAAACATTTAATTGGTAGAAAAAGATTGGAATAATTTTTTTCCTAGCCCAACAATCAATTCAAGGATTACTACTTTTCAGCCTACTATTTTATAGATTAGTATTGGTTAAAAGAAAACTCAATTTCCTAACGAAGCCAGTTTCAACCTTTAAAAGTAATTACATATGAGTTTAATTTTGATGTATTGATGATGTAAAATTTTTTTTATAATTATTCAATCAAATTTATACATTTAATAATATCTAATTAAATACATGTGTAAAATTCTTTTACATCCGACCATACATGAAAATTAAATTCATTACATATAACTATCCCATTCACTCATTCAGTATAGAAGTAGAGTATGAATAAAAGTTAAAAGAAAAAGAAAAATGTGAAAGAAGATGATATACACTTAGCTACATGCCTCCTTAATTCCCTTGTCCCCCCCTCCACTACTCATAATATAATTCTCTTTATTTTATTTTACTTTACTTTTTTTAATCACCTCATTTTGCGGCTTTTCAAAGAAAATTACTTTTCCACCTAGGGTCAAATTAAAGAAATAACTTTAGATATGGATAGGAAAAGATAGGGTATCTAATAAGCCTCACATTATTAAAATTAAAAACAATTAATTTTAATTTGAACGTTTTTTTTAATGTCTTCAGAATATTTATTGAAACGAACTCAATAACTAATTTTTTTATTGATTTATACGTACACTTTAAAGATAAAACGATTAACCAAAGTTCTTTCTGTATACACACCATCCGGAATTAAACCTGAGACTTAGATGCTTAATTTGAACGGTAGTTGGCTTAGAAATACAATCTATTCCTTAACTAGTTCAATTCTATTCCCATTTATGCTGTGCTATATTATACCAAAACATAAAGCAATAAGAACATGGATATGCCTTTTTTTTTCTTTCTTTTTTTCAAACCAAGTTATTGCAAATAAAGAATTTTCGGTGGAAAAAAATGCAAGCAAAGTGGAAATTGAAGTCAATTGTCAAAAGAGCTTATCCCTTAATAAATTTGTGAAAAATTGTTATTATTTATTTATTTATGTATTTTTCTTATATTGAGCCAATGAAATGAGAAACCTTGGCGTGAGAAAAGATCTTTTCTCTGTTGAAATAGTACAAAGAAAGCACAGAGAAGCCAAAACACTATTATTGCCAAATTACTACCTTTGACATGCCAGCCTGGTTTTGCATTCATATGTTAGTATGTTACATAAAAGAAAGAGTCTCAATTTTTTGTGTGTGTTTTTTGTTGTATTATTATCACCTTCTTCTCTTAATTATTGTCCACATTCTACCTTAACTTCTAGCATTCTTATAGCTGAGCTAGCACCCCAAAATTTGTTTTTATATATAGTAGATACTCATATAATTCTAGAGGCATGTTAATAATTGAGATGAATCATGAATGGTTGTTTTAACAGTGAGAGAAAAATAATTTCTTTAGTTTGACTAATAATTTTAACATATAATGTATTTCTATAATTCAATTTTTTTAATTACTTTTAAAATTGAATTCAATTTTGTAATTAAATTGTTAGAATAATTTATGTTATGTACGGAAAGTTGAAGTTAATAGAGAGAAATACATGAATTATTATCTCTCATATTTTTTCTCTGAATTTATATTTTTTGTTTTGATATTTCTATATCAAATATAGCATCCAATCACAATTTTATAAAACGTTAAAGATAGAAAATGGTCGCATCTGATTCATTTAGGTCTAATCCATTTAGCTTGGAGGTTAAATGGGCTAATCTGTTTAAGCCGGCTTAATATATGGGCTAGAATTTCAGTCCAATTCATTTATCACCAGTACGACGAATTAAACGGGTTGAGCCATTTAATTAATAACCTATTTATTTTAAAAAATTTACGAAAACTCAATTTTTAACTCAAAAAAATTATTTTTTGACAAAAAATACCTATTTTTTTTAGCTAAAAAGCTTAGAAAAAAACAAAAAATTTTAATTGGTATATCGAATTTTCAGGTTGAATAAAAAATATATAGAAAAAAGTGTTGATTTTTATTAAAAAAATTTAAAAATTAAATAAACGGACTCGGCTCATTTAGTCTAAATTTTCAACGATCCAAGTTTAAAGAAAAAAAACTCACCGGTTTAGAAATATAAACTGGCAACAGATTTAACCCATTTTATGGGTCCTATATAAAAATTTTCTTATACGTAGTATGGATGGCAATTTGACCTGCCCCGCCCTGAATGGGGCGGTTGCATGGGTATGGGGCGGGTATGGGTACTAAGTGCCCCGCCCCGTGATCTGCCCCGCCCCGCCCCATATACGTATATATATAATTCAGTTTGATTTTTTAGATATTTAATAATATTTATATGGTTATTTTGGTTATTTTAGTTAAGAAAAATTTTAAATTTAATTTTCTTTTGGCTTAAAATAATTGTATTATTGTCATGTTGCAAATAATTATATATTATTTGTATTTAATTATATTTTTGAAGTATTTTATTAGATAATGAATAATCTTATTGAGTAATTTAATTTAATTTACTTATGTTAAAGATACCCGTGGATTTGGGTATGAGGCATTATATACCCGTGGGTTTGGGTATAAGACTAAAAATTAGATACCCGCAGATTTGGATTTGGGTATGAGTACTTAAATACCCGTCTTGATTTGCCCCATTGCCATCCCTACTTACACGTGGAGAATTTAATAGCAATTTAAATTCAAATCCATAAAGTTTTAAAAAATATCATGAATAATGATTAAATATTTCAATTTATTTTTAATTATGTTTCTAAAACACATAAAAATAAAAAATATTTAAAAATTAAGAAAATCTATAAAAAAAAATAAAAACTCTGAAATTATTTTTCAAAAACTAATAATTTCTACCAACCTCAATTGAATTTGGCAAACACTTGTAGTAGTGGTTGCAGCAGCCAACAGGTATATGACAACAGAATTGGGCCCACACACACTGAAAAATAGTGACTCAACCTTCTCTTCAGAGTTTATGGACCCCACACTCCCCTTTTGACGGCTCAGAAACAAAGCCATTCTATGCATCACGTGCCCTCTCATTTATATCATTAGATACATCAATCAAACAGGTCTTCCATTATTTATTTTATAGAAATTTTTTAAAACAAATTAAAAAAAAACTTTAATTTCAGAGATAAATTAAAAAATTTAATATCCAGGATTTTTTCGGCAACTCATTGTTTTATTACGTTTATTTAAATCGTGCTTTCATTTTCTTTTTAGAAGATTTTATGCACTTCTTTAACTTATATTCATAAGAGGAGTTAATTCTGCTTCCAAACCATTAAATCATGAATCATGTTTTTTCTTATAATTTACTAAAGTTTTCATATTTCATATGAAATTATTAAAATCTATATTGATGGATTTAGTTTTGTGAAATTCAGGGGTGTAGTAGCTAAAGGGGCAGTGGCCCCTAATTTTGAAATTTTAGTAACAAAATTTTATTTATTTTAATTTTAGCCCCTCCCTAATTTTAAAAATTTAGTAACAAAGTTTTATTTATTTTGATTTTAGCCTCTCCAACATTTATATTTTGGGCATTTTTGAAAAAATAACTTTATAGATATATTTATTATATATTTATGTATAAATATATGTATTATTTAAGTATTTTTAAAATATATTTTATATTTTAGTATATATTTAATATAAATAATTAATTTGATGACTATTTTTTTATATATATCTAATATAATTAATAAATACATTATTAAATTACTTTAATATTACTATAAAATAATTTATAATATTTAAAATTATATGATAAATGATCAATAATTATTTTTTTAAACTGTAAAAAAATTTTCGCAGCTCTTTAAAAAATAATCTAATTTTTCCACCGGTAACAATTATCGAATCTAAAATTAACATGGTAATTATGGAATTTAAAATGACATATAGTTTAAATAATATTTGTTCTTTTCTTTGAATAGAGGTTTTTAGTTTAAACCTCTCCTAGTATATTTTTTATAAAAGAAAATTGATAAGTGTATATTAAAATTAGTTATTAATATAAAACATATATGAAAATATAAAAATACGTATCATTTGTTTTTAATCTGTTTAAATAATTTTTTTTTTATAAAAATAGTGTATTTTGTTACAGCAAATTTCAGGTGTAGTTTCCCATTTTTTATTTTTATTTTTTGTACTTCATAGTTCATATCAAGACTCAAGAGAGACAAAGTTATACTGCATGTCTCTTAGCTTGCCATAGAATTTGGGGCCTTTTGTTTTACTTTTCTGCAGAACGTCACAGGAAGTTTATTATGAGTTTAAAAAAAAAAAGTTGAATAAGTGAATAATAACTGCATGAATATAGACGTAAAGTTGGTACCAAAGTGAAATTTGGTAAGCACGTTTTAGTTAAAAAGTGAAATCGAATTTTTTTGCAAAGACTAACAACACCACGTCCCCTGCCACATAAATTATATATTAGTAAAATATTAGATATATATTTATTTTGTTTGACTGAATTATTTTTTTATATTAAATAAAAGAATATTTTAATTTTAAATGATATTTTTATTTAATATCAAAATAATTTTTTATTTGACATAAAATAGATATATTTTGCGTTGGTTGAGTAAGATATATAGATGTAAATATAAAAGGGAAAAAGATATTTATGCCCCTGACCTTTTAAAAGTTGTACAAATTCACCTCTGACTTTTGTGAAATACATAATAATTCCTGATTTTCGAAAAAACAGTACAATTATGCCCCTCAGTTAGTTTGACTCGGCTAAAAAACACTAAAATTACTTATATAGCTACTAAGAAAAACGTTTGTGGTTCTTATTTTTCATCATGAGAGTGATTTTGTAAGTAATTTTATTGAAAATTTTCATTTCTTTTAGTCGAGTCAAACTAACAGAGGGGCATAATTGTACTGTTTTTTCGAAGATCAGGGGTTATTAAGTATTTCACAAAAGTTGGGGTGAATTTGTACAATTTTTAAAAAATCAGGGATATAAATGTCCTTTTCCCAATATAAAATTATTGATTATATATGTTCTGGGATAATTGCCAAATTAGTTCTTGAAAGATGAGTCGATAGTCATATTCATTCCTAAAAGATTTTATCAATCAAATTAGTCCCTAAAAAATTTTAAAATTAATCGTATTCGTCCTTTTGTCACTTCTTTATTAACATTTTTTATTAACGATTGTTCACATAAAATGTTAAGTGACATATTAGCACCCTAAAAATGACGTTGTGTTGATTCATACAAGTTGTTTGAGAAAAATAACACCGTTTTATGTTATAACCGATAAATATAAAAGTTGAATAATTATCTTCATTATTCGTGCAAAAGGACGTCAGTGTAAAAGAGTTTTATACATACATCCAACGAGATGTTACCACTCTATCAAAAGCAATTAATTTTCAAACTCATTATTTCTAAAGTTAAATAAATGCAAGAATCTGATTCAATGACTGTGTAAAACTCTTTACACCGTAAGTACATTAAAATTAAACTCTTTTAAAAAATAAACTTAATTATAAACCCATCTTTGAAGAATTAATTTGACTTAGCCAATATATTCCATATATTCCTGGTTCTAGGTCACGCTTTCGAAAAAAAAATAGATGAAAGAAATTGACATGAAATTAAAGTAATTTAAAAATATTTATATATGATGCACATCATATTCAAAAAGAAATATTAAGTATTCTACGAGTACGACAAAGTACAAGAAAGAATCTATGATGTATCCCCTCCCCTTGGAGAAGAGACCATCGCAACATTATTTATCAAAAGGAAATTGAAATCTCAGCAGAAAATCAATCTGGACCGTCCAATTACAGTTTCACTATCATCGCATCTTTCCTAGGCGTTGATTTGATGCTTCTGTCTCCTTCGTGGTCCCACCTAGTGCAACTTGCCCTTGGCTTTATTCTTATTATATATTATTTTCACTTATGACTTTTTTTTTTTTTTAATTTTTAATTGGTTTTATTCTGCACCGTTGGTTTCAAATTCCCACCCCTTCTCCTAAATCCTACCCAATTTGTGGATTTTTTAAAAAAATTATTTTCTTCTGATGGAAAACGATAATAATAAATAATTAAATTGAGATAAAATAACATGTGGTAATGAAGATATTGTAATTTATTAAACAACCTTATTTGGTGCGCACTTACAATCAACTTCATTAGTGAATGGTGATCATCATCATCAAATCAAATCAAATTATATAATGTATATATAATTGTAGTAATTGACTAAGTTAACATTGAAATATACTGGTACTCCCACATGTCCAAATTGATTACTTGATTTTTGTTTGGTAGAGTTGGGGGATGGATTCATTATATTTTATTCCATTTCACATTTTACTATAGTTTGGCTCTAGATTTGTGTGAGGGGCTGAGAAATTTTTATTATATATTATTAGTTCTTAGGCTTAATGAGAACATGCTTAGAAATTCAAAATGAACTTACACTTTAAAACCTATTTAACCTTTATTTTGATCTTGCTCACCATGTCTAGTCTTACAAAATAAAGTCAGTTCCCGCTAAAAGAAAAGTCAACGCACTTAAAATGAGATCTTGCATTAAAATTTAACGGTAAAAGCCAAAATAAAAATATTTGCCTTGCACGATTTGGGAGTAAGCTATGAACTTAGGATAACAATTGTGATACCAAATTCATTAAAAATAAGAAGAAAAAAAAACTAAAAAACCAACGTATTATAACTAATACAAAGTGAATACACATTATATATAAATTACAGATAATAACTCATATAAATTTTAGATGATAATTTAATCATTGAATATATAAGTTATCAGAGACGGAGCTGGACCCTTTTTAGGGAGGCAAATTTTTTAAAAAAATTTGATAATTAATAATTTTATCATATATTTTTACTTATATATGTCTATTAGTTTTTTGTGGTGTTATAATATATTTATTATTGAGTATATTTGAAATTATTTTTAGGGCAAGTTACTAACATAAAATAAAAGGAAACCAATATTATCACATTATTTCAAAATAGAAAAAATGATCAAATTGCTCTGAATACATAACACCCTGCCACGGATTCTGCTTAACTTTTTGCCAAATTTTTTTTTTAACAATTCGTTTAAATAAAAAGATATGTAACATTTTGAATTAACCAATAAATATATTACAATGATCTATAACATAATAAATAATTTATTTTTGCTATATCTATTACAAATTTTATTATTATATCATACATGTATCAACTACCCAACAAATATATTATAATATATTTGTTTTATAAAGTTAATAAGTTATTATAATGGTGTAATATTTTAGGTAAGTTGTACTCAATAAGTTAATAAGTTGTTATATGGATTTCATGAATTTTTTGTAGGGTGCCACGGATTCTACTTAATTGCAATTCATTCCCATTAAATAAAAAAATTACGTAACATTTTCACTTAACTAATAGGTATATTAAAATGATCCATGATATGATAAATAATTTATTTTTGTTATATCTATTATAAATTTTATTTTTATATCATACATGTATCAACTAAAAAATATACTATATATTATATTTTTCTAATATTTTAAAAAGCTTATGAATTTATATCTGTAATATAGTGTTTTTAATTCGAAAAATTTTAAGGAATTGTTTATTGATAAATATTTGTTAAAGGCCCATTTGTTAATTATTTAACTAGTATATATACAATGATTCATGATATGACAAATCATATTTTTTTGTATTATTTTTATCCTTATATCATACATGAATCAACTACCTAATAAGTACAATACATATTATTGTTCATATAATACTTACGTCTAGTAGTTACAAAAAAATATTTTTTAGTCTTATAAAATAAACATATTATGTAATGTATTTTTTTATCGATAGATATATGATATAAGGATAAAATCATAATAGATATAGAAAAAAAATTATTTGTCATGTCATGGAGCATTGCAATATACCTATTAGTCAAACAAAAAATTACATAATTTTTTTTAAGGAAAATCCGTGGCACCCTGCAATGGATTCTAGAAAACCAAAGAGGGTGCCACGGAATCTATGTTATTTTTTAAAAACTAATACAAAGAATTTGTGGCACCCTGCCACGTATCATAGAAAACATAGTAGGGTGTCACGGATTCCATAATAATGAAATAGAGCAATTTAATTATTTTTATGATTTTAGTGTAATTTAATAACGTTGGAGTTGTTTTGGAGTATATAGGTTTTTTGCCCTTATTTTTATATATGCGATATATATATATATATATATATATATATAAAAGAAAATACTATATAATATACATATTATTTTATATTCTTATAATATTTAATAAAATTATGGATAAGGCATTTTAAAAGAAAAGAAATTGATATATAAAATTATATGAAAACATTATCACTAAATAATTTTTATTTGATTTGAACTCTTTTTATTTTTCTTAATTAAAGAAATTAATTTTATTAGTAAATAACATAACTAAATGATCTAAAATAGGATAATAATATCAACAATATTAACTTTTTGAAAAAGAATACACAAAATAATTGTGAAAGAAAGAAAAAAGGTTAAAAATATATTATTCTTCTTTTGAATTCTTTATTATAAATATAAATATGCTATAAAATTAATTATCAAAAAGGAATATGATATAAAATTATTTTTTTGAAAACAGGGCCAAAACATAAGATTTGGGAGGGGCCAAAACTGAAAAATAATTAATTTTGGGGGCCAAAACTAAAAAAAATAACTTTTTATGGAAAAAAAACTTTGGGGGGCCATTGTCCTCCTTCCTCAACTTTGAGTTACGGATGATATTTCATATAAATTTTAGATAATAATTTAATTATTGTCTCTCTAGTAACTTCCTAACGTTAGTTCTGTAGCATTGTTCTAAAATTAAATATCAAATTTATTCAAATTAAATACCTTACTAATTTCTTGCATTATTTAAGTAATGTGTGTAGTATTTATATGTTAATGCACGTTAATAACACTGAAGTTTTTAATTAATTAAAATATTTTTTAATTTTCTTGTAGTGTATACTATAATAAATAAATAAATAAATATAATACACGTCATTTTCTAAAAGTATCATTTTTTAAGAAAATGGCGTGTATTATATTTATGAGAAAGTTTTGATAGCCAATATTGAGGAGACAATACGAAGTCAATATCATTTTTTTCTTTTCTCTTTTCTCTTTTCCCTTTTCCCTTTTATCAATTACTATTTTCCTAATTACACTCATTGACTTTTTATTAGTCCCCTTGGTTCTGTATATTACTCTATATTTATTTCTAATTATCAAAGTAATATTCCTTTTTTTAAAAAAATTAAAAAATTTAATTAGATTAGATATAAGCATATTTCATGAATATTCATTAATTTCTCATAATATTTACGAATTTGTTTAATGTTTATTGCCGAATAAACAGCATTTTTGTAAGGTTAATATGTTTCCCAGTAAGGCAGGTGCAGTTGCTGTAGTTGGAGAAAAGATAATTCATTAATCTCCAATTATGAAGGAGAAATGGTGAATAAAGAATACAAAATATAAATAATAAATAAACAAATAATGGAGAAGGTACTGTTAATCATGACGACATGAACAAGTGTCGCAAAGTTATGGGAGCTGAAGGGTCGGTGAGGTTTTCACGGTTATTTGTTTTTTACTTATTGTATTATGTCAAAAATAAAAACACTTTGTTTTTTCATTAAAAATCAAAGATAGGGTTTATTTTCAGAAATTGAAATTGATATTGAGGAATTGAGATTCAATATTGTGTTTAGTCGACAGAAATTAAAATTAAATTTTTAATCTCAGTCCCAGAATTTTAGTATTTTTAGTACATCCAGATAATAGGAACTGAGGAATTGGGGATTTAGACTGAAACTTTAATTTTTTTTTTAATTTAAATACCCTTATTTAATATAAAAGTTTTCATTATTAACATTTGTTATTCATCCATTAATTTAATTTAATTTTTATTTCTCAATCTTTGTCTCTTAGTAAATTTTAAAACCAAACATAATAACAAACTTAATTCAGTATTAATCTCTTAGTCTTAGTCTTTTAGTCTTAGTCCCACAGTTTCACTCTCTCTACTAAATGCTATCTTAAATATTATAGAAATAAAGTAGGTAATACTTTAAAGTAAATAAACTTCACTCTCATTTTTTTGATAGAATTAAACTCCAAAAAAAAATATTAAAAGACAAAAACCTCATATTGCTTTATATATTTATAAAATGCATTTAATATTTAATATTTTATTATATATTTTATACGATAACTTTAAATATACATCTATTTTATCTAATCAAATTCATTTATTCTATAACAAATAAAAGAAAATTTCGGTATTAATTATAAGTTTATTTTAATTTTACTTTTTATATTATTTTATACTTTAATGATTTTTTTAATATATAAATAAATAATTTAATTAATCAACATATGTGTATATATATAGTATTACCTTATTTTTTTTGGTGACTATAGTATTACCTTATTTTATATTTGATAATTATTTTTTTACACGTAAAATAATTGAAAAAAATTTAATATGAAAGTGATTAGGAACAGACGTGGCGTGAATGTAACGGTTAGATCAGATCCACTTGCTCCCGTGATAAAAGCCGCGTGAAAAAATCCCCCACCCTGAAAAAAATTACTTTCCGATTACTTTCTTTGTTTTTAAATTTTTATGTCAGCTATATTACACGTATAACAAAAGTAGTCATTAAACAGTAAAAAATGTCACTAAACAACTAGTACATTCCATCCTATTTTAATTTAATAGTTAAAATTAAAAACTCGGTGGTTTAATTTTGTTCACGAGATTGCACATTATGACATTATGATTCTACTCAATTGCTCTGAAATCTTAATAAAAGTTCAATTGAATAGTAGAGTATGAATTTATAGGTAAAATTAAGGAGATAATAATTTAAAATTATATTTTTTATTTGCTATCCAAAATTTATATACATAACATTTATTATATTTAATATTATACAATTATTTTGATGACAATTAACAAATGCAAAAAAAAAAAATATTATAACTACATTTGGCTCCTAAATACTTTCAGTTAGTTATTCATATCAAATATAAATTGAAATATAAATATATAATAAAGATGCGGTTTTGCTATTTGAACGAGTGATTTACTAAATCAAGTAGATAGCTAAGTGATTTACAAAAACAATCACCACTTTCATTCTCTCATTAAGAAACACGTGTTTACACGCGTTTAGAAACTGTTTGTTTCTTCACGCCGCTAAGCACCTTCATCTTCTTCTTCGTCTGTCATGTCTTCTTCTTCTTCTTCTTTGCTTCTTCTTCTTCTTCTTCCAGATCTGCATCTTCTTCGTCTGCCATGTCTTCTTCTTCTTCTTCTCTGGTTTATGTTGTTGCTGTTGCTGTTTTTGTTGTTGCTGTACAGAAATAGAAATCAAAATTGTGCAGAAATATAAAGCAGCATTGCGCAGAAATATAAAGAAGCATTGCGCAGAAACAGAAACCAATAATGCGCAGAAATATAAAGCAATATTGCGCAGAAACTGAGAGCCATAATGCGCAAAAATAAAACATTCTTCTTCTTCTTCGCAGAAATATAAAGAAGCATTGCGCAGAAACAGAAACCAATAATGCGCAGAAATATAAAGCAGCATTGTGTAGAAACCAATAATGCGCAGAAATAGAAAGCACCATTGCGAGGAAACTGAAAGCCATAAAGCGTAGAAAATGAAAAGCAATATTGCGCAGAAACATAAAGCAATAATGTGCAGAAACATAAAGCAACATTGTGCAGAAACAGAAACCAATAATGTGCAGAAACAAATTATTGGAAGTTACGTACCACTCAAATGTACTCCATTTTCTTCTTCTTATTCCTTCATTCCTTCTTCCAAGTCTGCATCTGCATCTTCTTCTACTTCTTCTTTTTTTTTCTTTCCTTTCTTCTTCCATGTCTGCATCTGCATCATCATCATCATCTTCTTCTAACAACAAAAATTGAAGGAGAAAAAAACGATGAAAGTTACAGAATGAAATTTAACAACAGAAGAAGACAAAAACGATGATGAATCTCACAAATCAAGCTAAAAAAACGAAAAACGGAAAGAAATAGATTGATTTAGTTATTTGCTTGG
>JASCZI010181393.1:22347-35582 GCA_036250425.1 Stylosanthes scabra
AAAAGTAAAAGCATGTGAGTTTTGCAGTCATGTCATTTTATTAGCTTCCAGTCTAAGTTTTCTTTTTAAATAGTCATACCATTTTTACTCTTTTTTAATTTTTTTTATCTAAGATTATTTTCAGGACACTTCATTCGACATATTTGCTAATTATAGTTTTTACCTGTTCTCTAATTTTTATGCTTTCACTCATTCACTGTAACATGATTACTCATTGTTGTTGTTACAATAAGCTTAACCTGTCTAATATTTCCTTATTTATCAGCATCGTATGGCAGGATTTGCTGCCATTGATATTGCACAAAAGGTCTCAAAGGCCTGGCGTTCCATGCATGTGGAATGGAAATCTTCTAATAAAAACAACTCAAAGTCTGGAAAAAGGGCTAGGAGAAGGGAAAGAATTAATATACCCAGTCAAAACAGAGGAGGAGCTGGTTGTAGTACAAGCAGTGCCTTGGAAACATCTTCACTGGCTATAGATGAAAGATCGTCCAGTCGAACCATGTCATGGCAAGATGTTTACTCACTGGCTGTTAGATGGAGACAGATTTCTGAGCCTTGTGATCCTGTTGTGTGGGTGAACAAGCTAAGGTATGCCATCTTTGGGCTAAGTATTGGAGTAAAGTATTTTATGTTTTATTGCCACTTAATGTTTTGTCCAACAATTTTATTCTTCAATGGAGCATATCCAAATTATTCTCAAAGATAAGTTGAGAGAAACTGGTGTCGCATTCTAAGTTGTTGATGTGAACAAACTCTTTTCATCATTAGAAAGACACATCATTTTTTTCCCGTTGATACTTTGCCTTCAGCTACTCATTTTTGTCTTTTGAGTCTAAATTAGGTGTCCTGCTTTTACTACTTTCAGGATAGGATAACCGAGTGTTCTTTGCTAGGGATTCCATTGTTTGTTAGTCCTCTCTCTTTCTCTTCCTTGCGACTCTCTGAAGCTGTCAATGATCATGGCTCTAGGCGGGGAAGGAAGGAAAGATAGAACAATCTGTTATGGTGATGCAATACAAATTGCATTAACCCCTCTTTACAATAATACTAGGCTCCAATACCTAATCAAATTTAAGGAAGCAATTCATGAAATATAAGGAAATATAAATTCAATTCCTAAGAAATCTCCTTCGATATTCTAAGGAATTATTTGGATAATGATATAGGAAACTTTTCCCGCATGACAGCCTCAATGGGTGTTATAGCATGTGTCAGTTGCCTTTCCAGTAAACCTGTTAACTTTTGTAGTTTTGCATAAAATGAAAACCCAAAAATGTCCTTAATGAAGTTAATGAAATGCCAGAATAGGGCAGCTATTATGTAAGGGCTCATGTGTGTCGCTCTTTTTTTGTTAAAGATGCCAGACGTCGTCGTTTTCAGTGTAAAAGAAAAATCAGTAATTCACACCACGGTCCCCCTTTCCCCCACTCAGTCTTCTAATTGTGATGATGGATGGGAAACCCTAGCCTCCACCTTAGAACCATTGTACCTGAGAACTAGCCGTCAACTTTGCCGCCGTGTTGTAGGTTGTGGTCTTTATAATTGATTTTCTTTATAATTCATTGTAATGAAATCAATTTAATGCTTCAATATGTTAAACTAAAATCACATTTAAGTTAACTGGTAACATATTTTGTTTGAATTGCCTGAAAGAAATTGCTTTTATACAATAAATTACTTAAAAAACTATGAAGTGATGTTTAACTTTTGTAAAATATAACGGATAAAATGGTAGAAGTACTCTCACATAACAAATAAATAAGTAGAATGCAAGGAAAATGGTGCGGACCTTTTGGCTAGGAAAGGAACTTGAGCGGTTGCATCCTATGCTGAGTGGGTGATGCCTGATGAAGAGCTTGAGCATGTCCTGAGAGTTGATTTGAGCAGTCTGGAGTGTTTAGAGTTTAGTGCCTTCCCTGTGTGTTCTTTCTTGCTTCTCCTTTTCTTTGCTTTTGTTAGTCTCTCATCACCAAACAAAAAAAAAAAGAAAGAAAAAAGAATTTTTTTTAATCCATGTTTACCAACAAATTGTAATCAACCTAGAACAAATTTGACACCAAAATCCACTTATTAATTAATCTTCAACACACAAAGTATTGCCATATTATTTTAGGACAACAAAAGGTGGATAGAATTGCAATAGTTATACAGAAAACTTGGTGACCAATAATTATTACAATTTAAAGACAGTCAAAGTTGAATTTTTCATTGGTTGGTTTGCTAAGATTACTTTTGATTTATTCAAGATAGGATTATAACTTGGTTGCCCTCTATATTATTTATTTTTGCTTCTTTTTGATGCAATTCTTCAGATTACTATTTCAGAGTTGTATGAAATTCGGATTTTGTATGAACTTAGAATTTAATTTTTTGTATTGCAGTAAGGAGTTTAATTCTGGGTTTGGCTCTCACACCCCCATGATTCTTGGACAAGCCAAAGTTGGCCGTTACTTTCCTAATTTTGAATGGTAAAGTTGCTGATTTTATTTTAACTTTTCCATTATTTTTAGTTATTCTTAGTTAATTAATAAACTAGCTTGCAAGTGCTTATTATTTCTAAATCCCATAGGACATTTGATATTGCAAAGACTGTTATGAAAGAGAGATCATATGTCTACAGCATAAAAGACAAGATCATCCATCTTGGCAAAGATGGGAAACTGGAAGAGGTGAGTTCTTAGCTTTAAAATTACTTGGTTTACCATGCAGTAAGCATCCACATGACAGTACCTCAAAAGGTAGACTTGGAAAAGTTATAATTTTAGTGTGTCAATGGACCTCTTATACGATTGTTTTGATGGGAGATACACTATATCTGCACTTGTAACTCATTCACTATATGATATTTTATATCATTTAGATTCAGTAGATCGGTTTTTAGAGATACAACATATCAGGTGAATCAAGTGTTATGTTAATCGACTCACTCCTCAGCCAGCCTTATCAATCAATGGATAGGTTCATTGTGTGCCTAAGATAGATGGTTGAAATGGTGCTTGATAGGTGTTTCTTATTTGTCAAGTTGGATGCACTGAAACAAATAATCTTTAATTTTTTGTTAACATTTGTAGTTTTGAATTAACTCAGAATTTTCCTCATAAATATAATTGAACCTTAAGGATTTCATATTTTGCAATGAACTTCTGAGAAAGAAATGCTTCCACATAGATTACTTGGTGTGAAATGTCTTCAAATTTTTTATAATGGTCCATGTTGGGTATTACATATCATTGTATTGTTCTGTTTCTTATGATACAATAAAATAGCAATGATTCGATAGTCTATTTGTCTCTGAAAATGGAAACTTGGATGTTTGATGTGCAGGTCATGCGTGCAAAATCATGCTCTGATCTCTACAGAATTGTTGGTGAGGATTTCTGGTTGTCTACTTGGTGCAACAGTGCTGCATTTGAAGGGTAAGTGTGCATAGTGCAAATTGTGATTGGGAACAGGAAATTTCTTTGAATGCTTACTTTCTCTATATGTTATTGTTCTTCAGGAAGCAGCTTGAAGGGACAAGGATAACCCTTGTAAAAATGTAAGTTAGATACATGCTACGTGAAAATTCCAACTTATGTTCTTCCTCATTTCCTGCAGCTTCTTTTATTTTTTGTGATTCTGTTCAATTGAATAACTGATGGATTTTTTTTTTTCTTTTTCAGGGGGGAACGTGGTTATGACTTTTCAATAAGAACACCTTGCACTCCTGCTAGATGGGAAGATTTTGATGCAGAAATGGCAATGGCGTGGGAAGTATGCAACTTAAACTAAATGTCTCATCAATTGTTTACCTTAAAGATACAGAGAGTTTATGCGTGGCTTCTGTTTATGTTTCTTTAGTATCTTTACCATTGACCTCGTATAATATCTGTCGTCTCGTAATCCTTAGCACACTGTTAGAGCTGGTATCAGAAGAGAAAAAAATCTACATTGTTGTTATAGGATTATTGGCAAAGTGCATAGAACCCTAAAAAGGATTACCCTGATCTAAGGAAGTGGTAGACTCTTCAAGAATCACTACAAATGCCTAGAAACCTAATCCCTCTTTTCTTTATAACGCCTAATTAACATGGTACTCCATGGCCATTTTCAGTCTTCTAGATTTGTTGGCAGTATATTTATTCTTGTTGAATTTCATACGAAAACATGTTTTTTTACTTTGATTTATAGTTCTTCAAATTTCTTTGGTCAATCTTAACGCTTGCCTTGTATGGATGTTGTGACTGTTATCTGTCAGACTCTCTGCAATGCTTACTGTGGTGAAAACTATGGGTCTACAGATTTCGACATCCTTGAAAACATCAGAGATGCAATCTTAAGGATGACATATTTCTGGTATAACTTCCTTGATCAAACTTTGCCAATTTTCTTTCTTTTTAAGCATTTGAATGTTATTCTATAAGGTTTCTCCTTTGGTACATTAACAAAACCAAGAGTTGAAGTTTAGACCTCATGTTTGTGTAAAACCTAACAGAAGCGTTTTTCAGGTATAACTTCATGCCGCTGTCCAGAGGATCAGCTGCAGTGGGGTTCATAGTTATGCTGGGTTTGTTCCTCGCTGCCAATATGGAATTCACAGGAAGCATCCCAGAGGGCTTACAAGTTGACTGGGAGGCCATTTTGAACTTGGATCCGAACTCATTTGTGGATTCAGTTAAATCATGGCTATACCCGTCTCTGAAGGTGACAACCTCGTGGAAAGACTACCCTGATGTTTCATCAACTTTTGCATCAACAGGGTCCGTCATTGCTGCTTTGAGCTTTTCTGATGATTGAGCTCCTTAAAGAAATGCCCAAGTGAGTTAACCACATGTACTATTGTGAAATGATCTATCAGATTATAACTATGTTAGCTGTTGTATAATAATGTAACTTCATGGCATCGGATAATAAATTTGGAATTTTATTTTTCTAAGATTTAGCAATAAGTGAAAGGACTGGTCACATCATAAATGTGTTTAGATGTACAATAATTGACATTGGATGATAAAATTACGACTTTTATTTTCTAAAATTTATCAATAGTTGAAATAGAAGTTAATAACTTAATATGCTCTCTATTTGTATTTTATTTGTTAAATTGTTGGAAGAGAGAAGTTCCATTAACTGTTAATGGTGTTTATTAATACCTAAATGGTTCGGAATTGGTCTACATCCACGATTGAGATATTCAGCCCTTATTTTATGCTTTTTAAGATTATTGTATAGTTGGGTGCGCAGAAAAAACCAAAGTAGTTTGGTATGGAAAGTAGCATAAATTCAACTTTGTAGCGAAAGATCTATGTTGATTATTCTGGAGGACATAAAATATTCGAGTGGAGCATTTTGCGCCAAAACACACCATTATTCTTCTGTTTCCCAAAACTTTTTATTGTGCTTTAAATTTTTTGTCAAATATAGTATCTACGAAATGCCTTTTTAAAATTTGATCGCCCAGAAAATACTATGATAAATGATAAAAATATTTTTGGAAAAATGTCTTAACTTTTGAAGTAAATGAAGGGGTGAGTGTTTTAACTTTTTAGGTTTTTTCCCTATTTTTTAATATTTTACACTTATACTTTTGTTTTTTAAAATTTTAGGAGTACTTGAACTTTTATAAGCAATCAAATTTTTAGCGATATTTTTGTTGTTTTACATTATTCCATAAATGTTACTTAATGAAAAAATTAAGAGAAAGTTTAGGGAGCTTATAATTTTTTAGCCAATAAGTGGCCAATAGGTTTTTTCCTTCTTTTCTCTCTCCTCTTTTACCACCTATTATTTCTCTAATTACACTCATGAGCTCCCTATTAGTCCCCTAATATTGATTTCGTAATATTACTCAAAAATTAAAAGTCACATAAAAAAAACTATTAATTTTTTCATAAAGTAACATTTTTGGGATTTTATTAAAACTTAAAAGTATGTCACCAAAAAAAAAACTTAAAAGTAACATTTGGAAATGGTTTATCCATTTCGTGCTCCCACATGTTAAAGATTACAAAATGAGCGAGTTTTTATTGAAAAAAATAAATTTAATTTTTCAATGCATTTGTTTTACATTTTTTAAGAGAAAAAATTTAAACTAATTTTGTTAATCTTATGAAAGTCACACCATTAGGTTAACTTATTTTCAAACTGAAAATTTTAAAAGCCATTAAAATCTATTAATCTATAAAATGATTTACACAGCATATTAAAATTAAACTCTTAATTAATAATCCTATTCCTCCCGTAATTCTTTCATTGTAGAAAATATCCTTATTATTATAACATTGCTATTTATAAAAATAAATGGAAAAAAATATTGTTCAAATAAACTAGTTTAATTTAGAGATATTTATAATTAAAAAAAAAAACAACGACAAGTAACATGAGAATACCTTTATATAATTTATCAATTTAAAGTTGTAAATCATTTGTACCATTTAGGAATTTTTTTTTTCTCTTTCGTAACTTAATTTAAATTTAGTTGATTTACATCTGTACTCCTTTAATTTGTTTATGTATATTAGTACACTGAACAGTAAAATTAGTCAATTAAAAGTTGTAATCTAAAACGAAAATAATTAGCATGAAAATGAACTGCTTCTAATTATTTGTTAGATGCATTAGATGGGTTTAAAGTTCAATTCTCACTTGGCTACACATAATTGTGTCTCGTCCAATTAAAGTGTTTGCATCTCTAATATAAAATATTAAAATCCGAAAAAAAGATATAAATATGAATATTTGATTGAATAGTTACTAATTACGTAACATAAGAGATTTTAACATGCTACGAGGATAAAATTATTTTTCATTATGGTTATTTAATTAAATTATTATATGTAGAATTTTTGAAGTAATGAATTGTCATATAGTGATATGTTTTTACCTAATTGTGTTATAATAAAATTGGAAGGTGTTCACGTATGGCAAGTACATTGCCAGGAACATGATGTTCCGTGTGTTGGCACCATCCAGATTTAATTTATAATATTAGAAGGGTGCAGATCTAAGTATATGGATTATAGTGGAGATGAATGGCTAGTGTTTATGTTGGGCCTAATACCGGGTGAAAAGTTGTGCAATATATTAGGTAGAGGATGGCGTATCTGTCCAAGCACCCAGGCTGAATGAGCTTTGACTTGTGACTTGTGAGTTGTGAGGTTGTTTTGACTGGCGCAAAGCCGAGCCAAGCCAAATCACGGTTGGGCCAACTTAAGGAACATTTTCTAATTGCCTTTTTTCTTTGTCTTTCATAATTGCTATTCTATTTGTTTCTATGATTTATTGAATGATAAATTAACTAATTTAAAAGAAAATTATTTTGGTAAATCATTCTAAATTATATTTTTTCTATTTTACACCTGAATTAATAATTTATTAAGTACATTTTTAATATTACTCAAACTTATTATCGCTAATATTATTAAATTAAATAAATTTTATTTTTTATTTTTTTTAAAGTAATAATAATCATTTGCAATACATAGCAATGATAGCATGAAGTATACAGTATATGATAATAAAAAGAACAAAAAGTCAAAAATAATAAGAAATAAATTATAAATTACAATAAATATATTCATCCAATAATTTTTTATTGTACTTATCAATTTAAACTAGTAGCAAGTACACTAAAACTATCAGACTTTTCCATGCCAATTTCACAGATTTTAAGCAAATTTGGTTATTTAACTTGATAATTATATATCTTTACAAGAAAGAAATTTATTCTGGCAATTAAATAACATAAAACTGTTTTGAAATAAAATTGGAAAGAGTTATGCTGATATTGACCATTAACTAAAATGTAAAATTAGATTGAATTATATAATTAGTTCCTACCATTTTAGCAAAATGTAATTTAATTCTTATAATTTAAAAGTTTATAATTAAATATTTATATTATAAAAAAATTTACAATTAAGTCCCTACAATTCTAAAATAGTTTAATTTAACAAAATATTTTAGAATATATTTTTATTTTAAAATTAATTATACAATTAGTTCAAATAATTTTTAAAAAATTATAATTTAATTCCTACAATTTAAAAGTTTATAATTAAATCCAACAAGAACAATACAAACTATCCTTATTTGTTTGTCTCACTCATCATTTACTTTATTTTTAAAATTCATCTATCTCTCTTTCTCTCATTAACACTCTTCTCCCTCTTTCAATCTCATGGATGGTGATAGGGTCTCCCAAATTCATTGGCATTGTCCCTCTTTTCCTTCATTCTTCTTCTTATTATTTTTTTTTCTCCCTCTTGGTGAGGTGAACAAAAGAATACTCAATGGAGATGGAGATTGTTACATTAAATTAAATTTGATGACCATAGAAAAATTTTTTTGATAAAAAATGAATTCCTTAAAACTTCAAGGCATCATCCCTCTTCTTTTCTTATATTAATAAATTGTTAAATTGACAAATTTAAATTCAATTTATTTTAGATAATATATTGTTTATGTCCCTAATACTTGTGAGAAATTTCAAAAATATCCTAATGTTTAATTTGGTTCAAACTTTTCCATTTTTATTTTTATCTTATTTATTAACTAAACATTTTATTAAAAAAAAGTATTAGTGACTAATATATTTTTAACCAATAAACAATCAATAATCTTATTTACCATCATTATTGAGTTAATCCTATTATTTTAAATAATTTATTCTCTGTTACTTTCAATAATATATTTTTATCTATTATTTCAAATAATCTAACTTGTATGTACCAACCTTTTAAACGCATTCTAAATAAAAAATTGTGCAAAGACTAAAAACTAAATTATTGTAGTGACATGAATTAAATGGCACCCTTTAAGAAACATATAAAAATCTTATCTTCATTAGGTTTAAAAAATATATTTTCTTTTTTCTTTTTTCATTTTTCATTTGTTACTTTAATTTAAGTTATGGTTATTAGAAAATATAAGATAAAGAATAAGAGTTATACGGAATTAACATTAGTCATTAGAAACCTTTAGGAACTAATAATTAAATTATCATTTAAAATTAAAAAAATTTATTATCCAAAATTAAAAAATGTTATCATCTAATAAATAGAATAAAAGTGATTATCCACATAATCTATGAGTTATCGTCCATAATTCATCTACCATCATTATCAATGCATTGGATATCAAGACTTTCTTAATAAAAAATAAACTAAAAAATACTCGCTAAAAAAATTAGTTAATAATAAAAAAAGTAATAATTAGTTTAATAGTTAATTAATTAATACATATAGTGTGATTGACTTTAATATGAATTTTTGCATTCGGACGCCGATAGAGGACATTGTCACGTGCGTCAATTAAATCAACATAAAATAAAATTTTAAGGTGGCCAAGTAGCTTGTAAAATTTAGCTGGTCATTTACCAGAATTTACTACTTCAATGAGGCCATTTTGGACATTACTATAATAGTTGCTAATATGATTTATTAGGAACATACTTATTCAACGGTAAAAGTACCTACATGCATCCACACATCAATCTCAACAAAAACAATTTTTTTTAACTGTGATTCAAATTTTCTGTGCCAGACCTCTTTATTTCTTTGCTCGAAATTTTTATGTTAGACTTCATTATGCTTGTCATGTTGGTTATTGGGTTAGGTGTGAAAACACATTCATAAATGTATGGGTACATATACACCTAAATTTATTCATTATTCAATATATATATTAAACAGTAATGCTACATGTATACCTCTTTTTGTGTACACCTCCATTTAAGTCCCAAACGAACATATTTTTATATATATACAACAAACATGTTTTTATAGTTGACACGAACAGGTTTTAGAATATGTTTCGTTTGCTTTTAAAAACATGTTCATTTTAGTAGTAATATTCTGTTCGTGCACGAATAGAAATCTATATATACAACGAACATGTTTTATAGTTGACACGAACAGAACCTGTTCGTTTTCTTTTAGAAACCTGTTGGCTCTAATAGTAAAAACATGTTCGTTTGGATTTAGATGAAGGTGTACATAAAAAGGAAGTGTACACTAAAATTAATTGTATATTAAAAATTTGATTAAAAGCAATAGAGAGACCAATACACTTGATGGGAGTAATTCTTGAAAACTTTTAAAGAATAGAATTTTATTAGGGTCTAAAATTTGTTGAAAATTAATTTGGGTGTCTATTTTGATTAAAATTTTCTTTTCAATATTGATCCTTATAAAATATCTGAAATGATTTCCACTTTCCAATGTAATATTTTATAGCCCTATTCTACCCTAAATTTATATGTTAATTTATATAATTATATTTAATTAGATGTACATTGAGTGGCCCCTTGACATCGGATTAGGTTCTATCTATACCTAACAAAGTTAATAAATCCACCAGTTAATTTATGTATCTTGGCGCTAACTTTCAACTGAAAAGTGCATTTAAATTTTTAAAGCAGTGAATCATTGCAAACCAATCATTGAAAATGAAACGAGTAATGAGTTAAATAAAAAGGGATAAGTAGTATTTATGCCCAAAAGGTTTGGGTCAAAAATCTTGTTTGTCATAATTATTTTTTTTCTTTCAAAGTTGCCACAAAGGTTTTCATTATGAATAAAAAAAATATATTTACTGTTTTACCCCTTATTATTATTGTTTGTTAACAATGGTCTGAAAACATACTGGTCCGGTCCGATTTTGAAAAAGAAAAAACCAAACCGAGTCAAAAAACCCCTAATTTGCCTAACACACTCGGCCGTTCTCAGACACCCAACCCTAAACACAACACAACTAAAACACACCCACACACATGGACAAGAGGAAGGAGAAAGAGAGAGGGAACGGCGAGGGAAACAACCCCTCCATAAAAGAAAAGCATGGGAACGACGCCGGCAAGCACGAGGGCTGCCGTCGCCGTCGCTGGTGAGAGAAGAGAGAGTGAGATCGAGACGGAGAGAGAGGGATAATCGAAGATAAAGAGAGAGAGATGTTGGAAGAGAAACCGTCGCCGTCTTCACCGTCGTTCATCGCCATGGCCGCCGTCGGGTTCCGCCGCTGCCACTTCCAGAATTCACGCCGCCGTCGAGCTAGAGGAGAGAGAGAGACGCGACGGAGAAGGAAGAAGGTTCCACCGTGGCTGCAACTCCGAGTTGTTGTCGTTCCCAACTGCGGTTTCACCGTCGCCGTTGGTGGAGGAGCGGTTAATGACCAAGACGCCGCCGATGCTCTGTTCAGTCATCGCACCTCTAGCTGTCGGAAACGGTGCCATTGTTATCGTAACTTGTCGTCGGTAAGGTGTTTTCGTCTCTGGCTTTCAATTCTATTCTTTGCTACGCCAAAACTCTTTGTTTTTTTATTCAATTTTTATTTAATTTGTATCCTGTTTTCCCCGTTTTTTATTGTGATCTGGTTTTTTTTTTGGGCATTCGTTTATGTTGATGTTCTGTTCTGCTGAATTATTAAGAGTTGTTATTTTTCCCTTGCAATTTGACTCATAGATTTGTTTGGTAGTAAAATTGAAACTAATTTTATAGTTCTTTGTGTACTTTGATTTATTTGTAATGTTGTATACTTTAAAATTGATTGATGACCATGGAAATGAGGACATTATGTATTGTTTTAATGTAATCCTCTATTTCTTCTTGCTGTAATTGAGTTAATTGAGTTTCCTTTGATTGGTTCAATGTAAAATAAAGCACGTTCTATCTTATCCTATTCTAATTTATATAAAGCATGAAATGCAGAACAACAGCAAACCAGGTTCTGTTTTTTTGGGTCTAAAATATTCAAGTGCAACAATTGCATGTGCACTCACCAATTTGCTCCAGCTTTTACGTTTCTCCTGGCAGTCATCTTCAGGTAATTAATTGGTTTGGAAAATGCAAATGAATTTATGTAACACCCCAAAACCGATCAACCAAGTCGCGAACATGTTTGACCAATTTTGAAGCGCTACGGACAGACAGACATGACTCCCAAATACTAAATCCGAAACACATAACTGTTCGAATCGTATATATGAATAAATATCGTTTCTTTTACATAAATAGAGCCAATACCTTCAAGATACAATACTTCACATTATATCAAAATAGAGGTATAACTAGGTTCAATGACCTTACAACAGAACCTGCGAAGCTTAGGTTCTTTAATTGATTCAAGACTCTATCCTACTACTTTACAGACACGCCTAGTTCTCTATGTAACACAGCGGAAGACTTGACCTTCGGAGAAAGCTAAATACTCGGAGTTCCACGGATGCTTCGCCAACTTTCCAAGCTTGAACTTGTACCTGAAAAGTCTGATAAATATACGGAGTGAGAATCCCCAACCCATGGATTCTCAGTACGGAAAGAGCACCAAACCTACAGTATTTATTCTAGTCGGATTACTCGAGGCTTTCCTATATCTCTCATTTAGCCATATTGTTAGTTACTCCTAAGGCCAAATACGAGGCACTACCAGTTATTCATCCTTCCCTCTCGTTTCCTAAATCCTACCTTCCTTAGTCTAATCATCAGAACACAGCAGACATCTAGCACACAAACACTCATCACAAACAAACAATGCAAACAAGTAACATTTAGCAAGTAATAAACAATTAAGCACACCCAAATAATGTCAAACAAATGCAGATGATGCATGTCTATTCCTGCAGGCTACGGTGAGCTCACCCGGTCGGTTATCATAGCCAACCCGACCGATCCAGAACTAGCACTGGATAACCATCGTTTGTACTTCCCCAGAGGACCATTCTTCCCGGCCCCGATCATTTATGATCTTTCATCTCATCAATATATATATAGGGGTTCCCTTCTCTTTCTCAATGACTAATACCTAATTTGGTAGCCGGGTCCTGAGCCGAAGGCCCCCCTGCCGCTACCGTGAGCCGCGACGATAGCCTTTGTCCCACGTGGAAACAAAGACCCCACAGCACTCACTACTCCCGATGGTCCGCTGTTGCCATAAGCCGAGTCGTTAGCCCTTCCGGCCCCTCCAGATACCTAGGCTCACGGTTCTTATTTTGTAAAACAAGGGTATTCACTTACATGAGATGTAACCACTCCAATAATCATCATTAAACCTTTGAAAACCTTTGGAAATCATGTTCTTTCTCTTTAGAATCGATTCAGAAGAGGAAGAATCGATTCTGAGGGCATTTTGAACGTTAAATTTGAAAACAGGGTGTAAACGAATCGGTTCGGTGATCCGTCGAATCGACTCGATCTTAGGCGGTTCATGAAATTTTGAATGTGGAGTCGACTCGAGGCCTTGTCGAATCGATTCAAGAGGCA
>JASCZI010181393.1:36344-50931 GCA_036250425.1 Stylosanthes scabra
TCAACATTCATCCACATCTACCATATTCATCAAGTTCGTTCATTTCCTATTAGATATTCTAGGTGCCACTAACCTAGGCAATCATCCTAGCTTAAATAGTGTAAGTATGAATCTACTTCCGTACCTGGACGCCAAGCTCAATGCACATACGTGATCCTTGATCGCGCCATCGAGCATCCAAGCACAATCCATCACCGTTCTCATGTTCAACCGCTCATCCCCACCTCCAATCCTCCAATTCCTAGTCTCTATGACACAAAATACACAACATACAAGCAATACAACACAATCAATCCTTGTATCACCTAATGAAACTCAAGACTAGGGTTGGAAACGTGTCACCGGAGATACCCAAGCTTGTGGGCATCGATTACCAAGATCCAAAACGTACTAGATCATCACCTAATTCACAAAGACTCGAAACATGCATGAAGGTTAAGCCAATTTCGAGCAGAATTTTGGATGGAAGGAACGAGGTAGAGAATGGCTTACCCATATGTTGCATGTGTGATAGATAGGAAGAGGGCGACAAGAGCTTTGCGTAGCCGCAAACCGTGCGTCAATCGGAGCTCTGGATCAAAAGTTATGGCGGTCGGAAGCGGTTGTCACCACCACCACCACCACCACTCTCATTCTTTCATCTCTCATTCTTTCCTTCTCTCATTCCCTTCGAAGGTGAAGAGATGAAATGAGGTGGGAAGTGGCTTTGTGCCACCCTATGCCCCTCTTCATTAATGGAAATACGGTAATTTCTATGGTTTGGTTCGTTTCGGGCCAAACCTTTAGCGAAGGTGTTCGGGTTCGCGCTCAAAATTTTATTTATTCCACTAATGTGTGTTCTTGTCCCTTCCTCATTGTACTCCGTAATACTCAATTTACCTTGTATGGTTGTGGTCAAAAATCACGGGGCTCACAATTTATAAGTAATTTGAATAATAATAATAATAATAATAATAATAATGTGTTATAATTGTTGGTTGCAGACAAGAGACTGTGGGAATGAAGAGAAAAGCAGGAGTAGCAAAGGTGTTAGGAACAGTATGCTCTGACTGAAGTCTCTCTTTTTAGCTGACTCTATGGTTTCCATATATGGAGAAGATTGGTTGATTAACCAAGTAAGCATAAAAGCTGCCAATCTCCAACTCCAGCTGAAATGTAAGTTCTACTGCTTTATATTGTATATAATATGAATTCATTTTTCATTATTAATTAAAAACAAATTGTCTACAACATGTTGAGAAATCCAGCTTTTCAATTCTTAGTACTTTTTATTAACTTTTTTTCCCTTAAAGACCAGGATATGCCAAATTGAAAATTAACTATGTTCACCCATGAATTCCAATGCCCTTTGTTCTTGTTAACTGAACAATAGGAATTTAGCTGAGTATGTGAAGTTACTGATGCTTTTGCATGCTTGTAGATATTAACTTCTTTTGTTTTTATTCTTATATGTATTTCTTTACACATGTACATATAACACGATTGATGTTGCATAATGCTTATAAATCTTATAATTTATCTTTTTCAATTGTTTTAAACCTTGCTGCCTTCTGTTTCTTTTCAGGTCTCTAATTTCCATGATTGGGTTCGTGTTTCTCTTCGCACGAATGAAGCTTTTGTTGCTGTTGGGCTTTGGTGGCAATGGATATACAGGAACAACAATGAAGCTGTTTCGTGAGGCTTTGGTTGATCAGGCTCCCATTACCTGATCTTGTATCTCTGTTGCTTTCTCTGTCACCAAAAATAGGAATGAATGAAACTAGGAAAGTGATTGTTGGATCAGAGTTGATACTTGTATTGTG
Organism: Stylosanthes scabra; assembly: GCA_036250425.1. Classification (NCBI taxonomy): domain Eukaryota; kingdom Viridiplantae; phylum Streptophyta; class Magnoliopsida; order Fabales; family Fabaceae; genus Stylosanthes; species Stylosanthes scabra. The sequence goes on from JASCZI010181393.1 coordinate 38,147, forward strand.
GGAGGGATGTTAGAAGATCAGAGAGAAGCAGGGTCCATTGTTGTCTTGTAGCAAATCACATTTTGGGAGAGAATATAACTTTCTAATATATACATGATTAAAAAATATTACATTAGATTTTTTTTTGACAAAATATTACATCTGATTGAATTTCTCAATTTTTTTTTCAGAATAAAAAAATTGTGTGTAGTATTTATATTAGAATATTTAATATTTTTTTGTATTTATTTTTATTAATTTTGTGCACTCCGGTTCGACCGGTTAGACCAGTGGTGAAATTGAAAAAAAAACATGTTCACAAAAGGATAGGGGCATTTTCGTCAAAAAATTAATTTTGGTCTTTTTAATGTGTTTTCAAAACTTTTGTGGCAGCTTTGAGAAAAAAAAAAGTGATTGTGACAAACAAGATTTTTGACCCAAACCTTTTGGGCGTAAATAGTACTTATCCCAAATAAAAATTTTTGGAAAAATTACCAAAACTACCCACGAATGTTTCGATCGTTGACAAAACTACCCATGAAAGAAGAAAACTAACTTTCTACCCATGAAAGATGGGTTCCGTCTGACAAATCCAACCGAACGTTAATTAGTGTTAATGCCGTTAATTGGCTGTGACAGGTGTAACGTTAAGTACTGAGTTGGAAATTAATAATAAATTATAATTTTTGTTATTTACTGATGTGTATCAAAATAGAATTGGGGACAAAATTAGGTCACTTTCGTTTCAATCTAAACCACTTTCACTCACTCACAATCACTCACGATGCCCTAACAGAACACGACTGTCACTTTCAACACCAGCAGAAATCGGCACAGAAGTCTCCGTCGGTTCCGTCATAGTTGCCGCCGTAGAGCCAAGGAAGCGGTGCTGTGTCCTCATCGCAGAGCCAAGGAAGCGGTGCTCGTGTCGTCGTCGCGGCAGGAGGTGGTGCACAACTCCTCGCCGCGTGTTCCCTGCAATCGCTGTTCACCTTTGGTTCTTGGAAGCCGACCCGACGTCCACCTTCACGGTTAGTATCTCGCCGCCGTTCACCATGCTCAAGGGAACCCTTGATTTGGTTCTTCTTGTGGTTTTTTTTTTAAATATATTTTATGATCTGAACAACTTGCCTGTTCCATTGGTTCTTGTTTTTTTATCTGATGGTTGAAGAAGTTGAATTTTTTGCTTAAGGGAACCCTTGATTTGGTTCTGCGTTTTTTTTTAAAATATATTTTATAATCTGAACAACTTGCTGGTGACTTGAATATTCTTGAGGGAACCCTTGATTTTGTTCTTTTTTTTTTAAATATATTTTATAATATGAATTTTTTGCTTAAGAGAACCCTTGATTTTGTTCTTGTTTATTTTCCTGATGACTTGAATATTCTTTTGTGGTCTACTAATGCCAATTTAGTTTGCTAGCTTGTTTGTATTGTTAATTTCTGGTTTGTAATTGTTTTTGTTGTTGCTTTGTTGTTTTGTTTTTGTTGTATTGGAACCTCTATGGCCACTTTTCCAGGTTGGGTCTGCTAGTGTGCCTTTGACTGATAAAAAAAAAATCTAAATATTAGTAGTTTACTTCATTAATACATGAATTTTTTTGGTTGTTTGATGCTTTGCTATACAATATGATTAAGAGCTGATTTGATGTTAACTGAACGTGTAATGTTATGTATTTATGTAGATATGGCAAATTCAAAACATATCAGCTCGATCATTCACCATAGAGGCAGATTAGAGACAGGTTCAAACGGGGTAGTTGCTTATGTTGACGGTGAAACAACGATAGTGGACTGGGTTAATGTGGATAAGCTGAGTGGAGTGTTGATCAACGATGCAGGAGCGTCTGGATCTGGTGTGCAAGGCCAAGAGGCTAATGCAGAAAGGCGTCGTGCTGACTTGGATGAGGACGCGGCTAGAGAACAAGAGATGTTTTGGGAGGAGACATTGGACGAGTTTGTTGCCGGTGCAGCAGATAATCAGGTATTAATTAATGTTTCAGGAAGTTATTCTTATTAAGTTGATCATTAGTGCATCACTTACATGTTTCTTTCATTGTAGGGAGTTGAAGATACTTCTACACCACTTCCGACGGCACCTCAGCCAAGTCCAGTTAGGCCACCTAGACCCAACAAAAGAACTCCCAAAAGAAACCTCAAGCGGCCCCCACCTTCACATCCTTCTCCCCTTAGGCCTCCCCAACCAGTTGCTGCTTCAAATAGGGATACAAGTGGAAGCAACCAGCCACCTAATCCACCCCCCGATTGTGACCCCAGACACAATGCGAGGTGTAGGCTTGGGAACCACTACCAGATTTCAACAGTTCATGCCAACTCCGAGGACAGATGGTGGTGGTGCACGTACATGGCCACTACCAAATTTCAAGCAACCAGCTACCATGACTATCCACCAGGGGGGATCATCTGGCAACAGCAACTCCACTCCAAACAATTAGCTAGTAAAGGCTTAGGGTATTTTGATGTAATGGAAGAAACACATAAGACTTCCCTTTTTTTGTGAATACCTAATCTAATTGGTATGAATCTTATTATGCACAACTTGCTGCACGGGTTGAAATGTTGGTATGTGTATTTTGGTTTGTAAAGATTGCATACATTCTACAACTTATGACAATCGTGCTCTTGTAGCAGAATGATGAAATGTTAGTAACAATGATGACTAGTTTTCTCAAATTTAGCAGGTCTAATTTGTTATTAACAGTGTTAGTAACAATGATGATTAGTTTTGTGAAGATTGCATACATTCTGCAGATCTAATTTGTTACTAACTCATATTTAAGGCAAACTTTGTCAAATTTCAACACTATCATGGTTAGTTTTGTCAAATTTTAATGTTACATTGGTCATATTTGACAGTTTTAAAATATTTTATGATTATATTTGTCAAGTTACTTTCAACTTACATAGAAAATGAGGGATTTCAAACAACCATTCCACTTCATTCGTGATCCAAAACACATAAACACATTCAACCCTTTTCAACATCTTCTTCAATTGCAGTATATTTAAACCTAAACAAATCAGCAATAAGAAAATAATGGCTTGAACCCACATCCTAACACTTTTGATTTCTTCATGAATCTTCTTCATCTTCATAATCTACAAATCAATCTCACGAGTGGCTATTGCTTGAGCAACGTCCGTATATTCAGCGCCAATCCTACCATTTGGGTTCTCACTTGTTCTTCCAATTAATGCTCGAGACAAACCCTCCCAACCTCCATCAATTTCATCCACCCACACAAAGTACTTGCAGTCCATCGTCTGCATCAGAGTGGTTTTGTGTGAGGGAAAGCTTAGAAATACATACCCATATCAAATAAATCAAACAATATCATCTTTTACCTTCCATAGAGGGCAGCGAATGAACCATCTCCCAGGATTCGTCAAGGTTCCAGATTGTAACAGCACCACACTCTGCCCGCAGAAGCATCTCCCTGAAAAATTCATCTCCTGCTTCCTCAACGAGGACGACCCACCATCTCCGTTGAAGCTTCCATTTGAACCACACGAGATGTTCCTGATGCGTCTGGACATTTAGGGTTTTCAATTTGGGGGAAAATTTTTGGAGAAAGAAGATGAAAATGGGGTCTGGACATTTAGGGTTTTCAATTTGGGGGAAAACTTGAGAAGAAAGAACATGACAATGGGGAAGAAGAGAGAGGGGTTTCTAACGGTAGTCAACCATCCAACACACACATCCTAGACCCACAAAAATCCCAACTCAGCACTTAACGTTACACCTGTCACAGCCAATTAACGGCATTAACAGTAGGTTAACGTTCGGTTAGATTTGTCAGACGGAATCCATCTTTCATAGGTAGAAAGTTAGTTTTCTTCTTTCATGGGTAGTTTTGTCAGCGTTCGAAACATTCGTGGGTAGTTTTGGTAATTTTTCCAAAATTTTTACTCTTGAAACAAAGAATTATATCATAAATTCTATGCGTGTATATATTGAAGTATTTGCTTAGGTAATTCTTATGATAAAGTATAACAAAAAAAGTCAATTTTTTTTCTATTTGAATTTGAGTAATCTATAAGTATTCTTTTTTCAACAATTCCTCTAAATATTGTGAATATCCCTTCACTTCACAACTTATAATTTCATCCTTAAAATTAAAAGAAATATAAACATATAATATGCAGTTTGTTTGATCAATTGAACATGAATAATATAAAATATATAACAACAAAATAATACTTTAATAACAGTAATGCTACACATCCAAGCAATTTCACCAATCAAGTTCAACTAAGTAAACCCACTTTCACCCACGCGTACTCCTCCTCCTCCTCCTTCTTCTCTGTTATTGTGTTGCCACTGCCACGCACCCCCACTCTGTCGTTGTCATTGTTGCATCCACCATCGCCATTATCACTGCAATCGCCATCTTCTTCTTCTTCTTTGCTATGAATTTTCATGAAAAGCAGAACCAGATTTTCATGTAAAGAACTAGATTTGCATAAAAAACTGAGCCGAATTCTCATGAAAACAGAAGCAGAGAAAGAGTAAATTTTCCTAAAAAACATAATCAGATTTTCATGAAAAAGAGAACTGAATTTTCATGAAAAACAAAACCTGATTTTTATGAAAACAGAAGCAGAGGAAGAGGGTGAGAAGAAGAAGAAGAAGACAACAAATCAAAAAAGAAATCGGATTTTATAAAAAAAAAAGAAGTGAATTTCGTTAAAAAACAAAACCGGATTTCAGTGAATAACAGAAACGAATTTCTTTGAAAAGAAGAACCGAATTTCTCCTCTTCCTCATCCTCCTCCTCGTCATCATCTTCTTCTTGTTCTTCCTCTTCTTCGTCTTCCAACTCTCTGTATTCTACTGCTTATGCTTCTGGTTCTCCTTCTGCTTCTCCTTCCCTTTCTCTTCCTCCTCCTTTTTCTTCTTCTCTGTTGCTGCGTTGTTGCTGCCACCACCGTCATCTTACTCCTCTCGCTCCTTATTGTCATTGTTGTGGTCTTCTTCTCCTCCTTCTCTCCTCGTTGTCATTACTGTCGTCGTTGTCGAAAGAAGCAGCTAAAGGAATGAGAAAAAGAATGATGAGACGAAAAAGAAAAACGAGGAAGAAAGGAAGGCGTGGTTGCAGCAGAAAATGATAAACTTGTTTCTTTTTTTTACGCGTGAGGAAAATAGCTTAATTTGGACTTAGTTGCATAAAATGTTTGGTCGTATATAATTTTTGTTTTAATAAATAAAATTAATGAAACATAAATAACAGATTTTTTCTTAGAAAATAACCTAAGAATGATATTAGATTCGTTATTAGGAGATAATGCTAGTAAAAGCGATTATCTAATCGGAGAGAGGTTATTGGAAAAACAAATTTAAAACTTTATAAAAATTATAACTTGGGAAAAAGCTTATATTACAATACAAACAAAATGTCATTCTCTAATTATAAGAAAGCATATTATAAATTTTATACATATAAAATGATGTTAATGAGTTTGTATGCGGAACTTACTATCTCAGCAATTCTATTTGCACATTAAAATTAGTTACCATATATTTATAGATGAATATTAGTGTAGTTTTATTATTTTTAATATATATTATATATTAGTGACTAAAATTTATGACTGATTTTGTTGTACAAATAGCATAACTCTTAATATCTATCATTACCATTATGCACTACTTTTGCTACTCAAAGAGCGTAGTTTAGTTAGTTAGCCAACCAACTATGATTGATTTGTTGATTAGCTCACTAGTCCACTTAAACAAATGTTAAAAGTTTAAATCTGACTTCATATATAGAGCAAGCAATTGACCAGCAACAAAATCCTTAAATGGAGTTAGATGCATCCAACAAAAATTTACACTAAACAATAAAAAGGTTAGTGCGAAAAAGGTAACAAACAAATATGCAAAAGTAGTGTCGTTCGGTTAGAAAATTTTAGTTCCTATCATACAATCAAGGTGCTCAACAAATTCCTCCTAACATTGTAGTTCTCAAGAGATGTGAAAATGCTGACAGAGTAATCAGCATAATGGTTTCCATTTCATATCCTTTTTAAACATTTATGTTGTTGTTTCCTAAACATTATTGGACCAACATTCTTGTCCTTTTTTGCGAGTGAAAAAAATGAACTGAACTTGCCATGAAAATGTAATGTAATGCATCGTAATTAGCATATAATTTTGATGCATCGTCGCTCAAACAATTTTGTGTGTATATCCAATGCTATAGCGTCATTGATAGTTACGTGAATAATCATTCAAAAATGAAGGAATGTGATAGAACGATTGCGCATCAATATTGGTGAATATTATTAGCTCTGACGAAAATTCAATAATTTTTTTCATACGAAGGTATTTTTTTTTTATTTTTCGATGATGAATTTTATAGTTAGATTTTAGTATTTTATAAAAGTGTTATCTTTATCTTAAAAATCACGCTTTTAAAATGTAACTAAACAAAAAATCTTCATGAAAAGATTTTTCGACGTCTTCGGTTGAATAGGTGCCTCATTTATTACTTTTTTTTTCCCCCTCAAAAATACAAGCTACTTTCATTTTATTTATTAACCATGCCTCTTTGACTTAGCCGGAGCAAAGATCCACGTTGAGTTCATCTGTTTGTTAATCATACGTGCTGCATAGTACGGAATAATCTTGAAACCTTTCTTACTCCGGCGCCGACACGACCCGAACCGCTTACTAACAAACATTAAGCAATCCATCAAACTCTCCCTAGCAAGCCCTTTCATGTCATAAGCCTGTGATCTTCTCCACAAGCTCTTACTATGTGTACACTTTATAGTACTTGATAAGCAAAGTGCTCGAGTGGCGTCGCTGATTGTGGCTTCTGCGTTTTCAAGAAGCAAGTAGCATTGAGCCCTGTTACTATAAAGCACGATTCTCTCCTTAACAAGTTTCAGTGGGCACAAATCCAAAGCTTTGGAGTAGTTCATCAAGGAGTTCTCGATTTCCCCTAAACGAAACTTCTTGTTCCCTTCTTTCTTTAGAACATTGGTTAATGCTTCCTTCTCTCTCATTTCTTTTTTTTTCATTAGTTTTTCTTTTCTTACTCTGTCAACCTTCAAGTTCCAAAGCTCTTCCAGAATCTTCTTGATTCTTTCGCTTCCGAAACTCGATCTGCAAAACTTGATCTTGTGGTAATCATGTAACAGAACCTGCACTATGTTGCACATATATGATTACAATACCGAAGAATATATGTTAATTTGAATATTTTATGAACAATTGAACATCACTACATCAGTAACAAACCTAAATCAGTTTAAGCAGCAATATTTGACAAAATTCAAGTCACCTTTTGTTGAGTAAATAGCCATTTTGAACCCCAAAGATTAGGATTTTGACAAAATAGACTCCAAAAAAACGTGAATGACCAAATGACCCTCAAAGATATGCTTGAACAAAAAGTTCAGTCAACAATTAATTTATACAGTAACTTCCTTTTAAAATTACTAATTGAAGGGTTGATTGTCAAATGGAGAGTCATTTTGTTGTTTGTATCTTTTGAGATATATTTTCTGTCTTTCGTGTTTACTCTTTAGAAGGATAGAAATAGGAGAAATAATTGTCCTATATACCTGCATGATTTTTTGTCCAACTCTGTGTTTCAGTCTCCCTCGGATGCTTTTGAGTTCAACCAAATCAGCAAGAACTGGAGCAGCAGCATCGATTACTCTATATCGCGTAACAGGATCTCTGAGAAGTTCCACAAGACTCTCAATTGCCATGTATTGCCTATAATCCGAGGACCTTGAAATATTGCACATACAATCTACCACTTGATGTAAATCAGCTATGGTTTTTCTTCCGATTGGAGTGCGGCAGAGTGTTCTCAGAACTCCGACTCCTGCAGGCGATGACGGATTCGTTAGCCCTCCCCACATCCCACACAGATCCTTCAAGAATTGCTTCTTGTTGCAGACTAATCGAAGGCATCTCTTGCGGCAGCGCACGAATCGATCCACGAGATATAGAGACCAACATTGAAGCTCACTAGCCCATTCCTCTGCCTTTCTGTTCTCCAATTCCTGCCCTCCAATCCCTCTTGTAATCAAATTCTTCTGGTAATCTAATCTCTCAAACTCCTTCAACCCAAGAAACTCGCGATATACCTCGTCTGTGCATGAAGAAGCTACCTTGATTGCTGCTTCTATGATTTCAACTTCATGCTCAGTGACTGCTGCAAATGTTGCTTCATGGCTAGCTAAATGGCCGAGGGCGCGAATCGCGACTCGGCGTTCAACCCAGCTTATCTTACCTTGAAGAAGCTCTAGTAAAGGCTGAAGCACTTGGGAGTCAAGAGCTTTTTGTGCAAATTTTGGTTTGTTCATGGTGTAAGAACCAATGATATGTGCTGCATAGTAAGGTATGTAAATATTCTGGTGCCTAAGAAGCCAAGCTTTGTCACTGACACCTTTTTGAATTAGCTTTGCCATGCATCTGAAGATCCCAAGAGAAGGAAATTCTGGGTCGTTTGGTTTGGTCATGGCGATTTTCCATAGAGCGCTGAGGACTAAGACATGTTCTTTGTCATCTTTAAGAGGCATTTGTTTGAAGTAGTGATAAATTCCTGATTTTCTCAGAGAATGTTCAGTTTCTGATAGGATGCAGAAGAAACAGGAACAGTTGGTGTATGTTGGTGTAGCGGGTAGCAAATGATTATTATTACTGGTTGAAATTTGTGGGGTTTTGGACTCCATGGTTGATCAAGCTAGTTGGCAAGTTCTTGGTTTGCTAAAGATGGCTCAGACATATATGAAATATTTATTGTTCGAGTTAAATAATAAGAGTACCAATTTCATTCACTTCAAAAGATTAGTTTAATATGAGTACCCATTTATTGATTATGGTAGGAAAGCAACAAAAGTTAATTTATAATAAGCCAATAGGGGGGGGGAACAGCAGTGCTAAACGTCTTACATAATTTATTATTTTGGGCAGTAATTAATATGTAAAAGTGATGGTTAAAAGTAGATTTATTTACTCTATTAAATTTTTATAATTTTACCAAATTTTTAATTAAATTCCTATATTTTTTTTAATTAAGTCTACATGTTTTAGTTTTGTAATTTGGTAATGTAATATAACAAAAAAAAATATTAGCATTAACGAAATATTTTATCTCTAAATTAAAGATATTATATGGCTAAATTCTTAATATAATTTCTTTCTGTGTTTTAGAATGATAAAATAACGTTTTTTTATTATTCTTTATCATGCTTCAAATTCTCTAAAGAGATGTGGCTTAAATTTAAATAAGAAAGTTGAAAGAAAAATATATTAAACTAAATTAGTATATAGTATGAGATCAATACAAAAATAACACGTTATAAATGTTTTTTGTTCAGTATTTACTTATAATTGGGATCTAATTAAAAATTTAAAAATCATATAGAGACTTATTAATTGAAAGGAAACAATATAAGAACTTAATTATAAATTTTATAACTCACAAAAAAAATTATAAATTTAATAAAAATTATAACAACTAACAGAGTATTTTAATCTTAAAGTATGGTGTTAGATTATTGACGTCAAAATGTTATTGGGTGATTGTTGCTTATCGTCAATATAAATTAAAATTGCACATATTAAGTTTTTCTCTAAAAATACATATTTAAAATCTAAGAACTATAAATTTTTAACAATAATATTTGAGAGATAAGAAATAATTATCTTATTTAATTTAATATTTATAATTTCAAATATAAAAATATATAATTACAAAGTTGTTACATCCAAAATTACACAATTATTCTAACAGAAACCAATTATGCTAAATAAGGTAATTTTCGGTTGTTTAGGTGATTCTTTTATTGTCTCTCAAATATTATTGTTCAAAATTTATATTAACTAACTATTAATTTAATTTTATTGTTCACCTAAAGTTCTTATTTATAATTTTTATGGTACGTGCATATATTTTATTTGAAGACAATTGAGTCTATGAAAACTTTATACTTTTACACAATTATTCTAATGATAATTAATTAATATTAAATAAGGTCAATGTAGGTATGTTTGAGCTGATTTTTTTATTGTTTCTCAAATATTATCGTTCAAAATTTATATTAACTAACTATTAATTTATGTTTATTAACGTTCGCCTAAATTTCTTGTTTATAATTTTTATGGTACGTACACATGTATTTATTTTATTTATACCTACTATCTAAATCATCTTCTATTCACACTAAAAAAAGGATAGGAAGAACGAAGAACCTTAACTGTGATTAACTGTCAAAGTAAATTAATCATCAGCCCCTTATAATAAATTTCAATATATACCAATAGCTCTTGCAAAAGAAAAGTACTAAAATATCGTTACGAAATATAAATGGAATTATAATTAGCTAAGAAAACATCTTTTGAAAACTTATTTTTAAAAACAATAATGCTACACAGCCAAGCAAATTACCCAACCAAGTCAAGCCAAACAATTTTGCCCCACTCTCACCCAGGCGCGTGCATACACGCACAACACTCACCCACAAAAAACTGAAAAATGTGAAAAGGCACTTCTCTGTGCAACTCAGCTCCTCGTCTTCCTCTTCCTACATTTTCTTCTCAGTTATTGCAGCTATCACTGCCACCATCATCGTCGTCGTCACTGCAAACGTCACAGTCGTTATTGCCGCCGCCATCATTGTCGTCACCGTCACTGTCGTCTCCTTCTTCTTCCTCTTCTCCTTCCCCTTCTTCCTTCTCATCATCCTCCTCCATTATTACATTGTTACTATTGTTGGTGGTGTTGTTGATGATGAAAAATTGAATTGAATATTCTAAGAAAACAGAAACGAATTTTGAATGAAAACAGAAACGGATTTTACATGAAAAACAGAAACAGATTTTATATCAAAAACAGAAATAAAATTTACATGAAAACAGAAACGAAATTTATATGAAAACAGAAACGGATTTGGTGATGAACCCACGCTTGGGCGTGGTCTTGTTTACGCCTAGGCGTGACTTTGTGTCACGAAAATAGAAATGGAATTTACATGAAAACAGAAACGGAATTTATATGAAAACACATAAACGAATTTGGTGATGAATCCACGCCTGGGCGTGGTCTTGTTTACGCCTAGGTGTGACTTTGGGTCACGAAAACAGAAACGGAATTTACATGAAAACAGAAACGAAATTTACATGAAAGTATAAACGATTTTGAATGAAAGTAGAAACGATTTTAAATGAAAATAGAAACGGTTTTAAAATGAAAGTAGAAACGGTTTTGAATGAAAACATAAACGGATTATTGGAAGTTACCACTGAAATGTACTCATCTTATTCTTCTTCTTCATTATCATCATCTTCTTGTTCTCCTCTATTTTGTTCATCCTCTTCTTTCTTCCTTCTTACTCACTGTATTATCTTTCTTTTTCCTCGTCAATGGCATCATGATCGTCGTTCTTTTCCTCATCGTTGTCGTCATCGCCACTATGAAAAGTTGCAGAATGAAAACGCATGCAGTTGCAGAACGAAAACGCAGGGATTTGTGATAAAAGAGGAAGGAGACAAATCAGGGATTTGTGATTTCAAAAAACGGAAAAACCTAATACACCTATTAATGAGAGGCGCGTGAGGTGTGGTGACTTGGTTAGATTTGGTTGTTAAAAAAGCTTGGTTGTGTATAATTATTGTTTTAAAAATAAGAGACATAAATGTATTTTTCTCTTACTTATTTTCTTTCTTATTGGTTACATACCTAAAAAGCTCTAATTATTATATGTTGATGTGAAGACATGGTGGATATACATAGCGACTCCTGATAGGATAATCACTAATTATAACACCCCAATAATATCCAACAATGTCCGGACATATTTGACCAATATCGAAGTACTACGGACGCTCGACGACTAATAGAAAATCACTACTTTCAAAAACCGTTTGAAATTAAACTCGTTTAATACTTGAAATAGGACTTACATATACCAAATAGAGCCAAAGACCACAATACTGTTCTCAAGTATACAAAATGTAATTTATTATATATACATAACCAAACGGTCCAACAATTACACAACAGAACCTGCGAAGCTTAGGTTCAACACTTGATACAAACACTATATTACACTCTAAAGCAATATTCCTAGTTCTCTATACAACATAGTGGAAGACTTGATCTTTTGGAGAGACTAGACCTTGTGGAATCCGAAAGAGCACTTCGCCAACCTTTCAAGCTTGGACCTGTACCTGAAAAGTCTGATAATATACGGAATGAGAATCCCCAACCAATGGATTCTCAGTACGGATAAAGCGCCAAACCTACAGTATTTATCCTAGCAGGACCGCACAAGGCAATCCTATACACTCTCTTTTAGCCGTGTTAATTTAGAGTTACCTAAAACCTAGCACTAGGATTCTACCATTTATTAATCATCACCACTCGCCAACTACTTAGAGTCCATTCCAACCTAACCAAGCAGTCATATCACATGGCACAACGTTACACACAAACAAGCATTACAAACAATTATCAAACATTATGCAAGAAGGCACACCCAAACAATGTCAAGCAAATGCATATGATGAATGTCTATTCCTATAGGCTAAGATGAGCTCACCCGGTCGGTTATCATAGCCAAACCCGACTGATCCGGAACTAGCACCGGATAACCTCGGTTGTACTTCCCCGAGGACCCTCGCCGGCCCCGATCGTTTACGATCTTTCATATCATCAATCTCATAATCATAATCAATGGGGGTTTCTCATATATCATCATACTAAAACCTAAGATAAGCGAGATGGACAGGCTCTCTGACCCCCTCTCCCACTTATCGTAAA